>JXCR01066350.1:132017-185689 GCA_002079205.1 Phalaenopsis hybrid cultivar
CGGTATTTCAAATACCGAGATCCAAAGCAGCCATTGGCAGCACGCATCCAAGACTTGCTGGGAAGAATGAGTCTTGAAGAAAAGATTGGCCAAATGACACAAATTGAGAGGCAGGTGGCGACTCCTCAAATCCTACAAGATTATTACATCGGTATGTTCCTGCCTTTTACCTAACATTACACACCAATATATTGTATATTGACAATGCAGATGTTTCAAACTCAAATGAGCATTCTGCTTGTACAGGTAGCATACTTAGTGGCGGGGGCAGCGTGCCTCGACTCATGGCGAAGCCGGAGGAATGGGTGAACATGGTCAATGAGTTTCAAAAGGGCAGCCTTTCGACGCGTCTAGGAATTCCGATGATTTATGGAATTGATGCGGTTCATGGCCATAACAATGTCTACAATGCGACGATATTCCCCCACAATGTTGGGTTGGGAGCTACCAGGCAAGTTATGGAACTAGTTTTTAAATTTTGTAGCTAATAGGACTGCTCTTTCCACTAGTTTCAAGATTACAGGTCACTTTGGGTGGCAAATATTACGTGCAGCAACTGCATGTTGTGACGACAGTTCGAATTGACTGTTGTGCGGTACATGCATGGCGGCGTGGTCACATTCGGACCATTGTTCGGATATGCAATCCACTGCACATAATATTTTCTCTTGTTTGGGATAGTTTCCTAATTGCTTTGCATTTAGATTATCACCATTATTTTGCTTGAAGAACTGCTTTCTTGGTAATTTCAAAACTTTTTTTGGGTGAGAAGTTTTTTTCCTAACCAAATATGTTAAAATGTGATGGCTATAAGAAATTTGTTATTTGACTTTTACAAAAAAGTAAAAATTATAATTTACACCTTAATTTTTTTAACAAATTATTTTTCTTACCATATCTTTACAACGACATTTACAAAAAAACCACAACCGTCCCAAGCAGGCCCAAAAGAACAATTTAAATACCATGCATATCACTGTAAATTCTGATATATCTCATCTAAAATCCTTTTCAAAAGCATAATAAGCTACAATTAGTGCAGAGAAAAAAAATGATAAATTGCCCAAAAAAACGTGATATTTTTATATAAAATGTATTATCTTTTTTGTTTATTAGGGATCCTAAACTTGTTAAGAAAATTGGAGCAGCAACAGCAATAGAAGTAAGGGCAACAGGCATCCCATACGTGTTTGCACCATGTATTGCTGTAAGTTGTGTTTAAATTTTGTCCAAGAATTGGGAAGAAAGTTAATTTATGGGCTCTATTAATCTCTATTCAATGTATTTATTAACTAAACATCTACCGATCATATGCAGGTCTGCAGGGATCCAAGGTGGGGTCGATGCTATGAAAGTTTCAGTGAAGACCCCTCAATTGTTAGAGAAATGACAGAAATTATTCCTGGACTTCAAGGAGATATTCCACATAATAATCTCAAGAGTTTTCCCCACGTCTCAGGACCGTAAGACCGCCTATAACCAATCCTCAACTACCCAATTCTACCTATATTTAAATTATGAGATTAAAAAACAGGAAGAAATAAAGTATGATTTAGGATCTGTTTGGGGAGAAAATATTATATCCGGACATTCAATCACAGGAAGCCTCGTCATCATAAGCATGGATTTGCGCCGACGTGGCATTCCGTAATTGCATATCCAAATGTGTAGTGTTAGAATGTAATATTTTCTCTTGTTTGAGACAATTTTTTGTTTGTTTTACTTTCATTCTACCACCATAACATTGTCGGTGGACTACTTTCTTGGTATTTTTTTTAAAAATACGAAGAAAACTACAGTTTTTATTTTTTTTGAAAAAATATATCTTTATAATTCCTAGTGTAACTTTCAAAAAATGTATTTACTTCTCTAAAACTTTACAACCATTTTAAAAAAAATAGCACCCTACCCCAAATATAACCTTAGTCGCTATCGATCGAATGATGATAAGGTTTTTGAAATTCTAAAACCAGGAAAAAAGTCGCGGCATGCGCCAAGCATTTCGTTGGCGATGGCGGGACGCAAAGAGGAATCGACGAGAACAACACGATCATCAGTAAACAGGGCTTGCTTAACATTCATATGCCGGGTTACCACGACTCCGTCATCAAGGGTGTTGCCACCATCATGATTTCTTACTCCAGCTGGAACGGCAAAAAAATGCATGCTAACCGCGAACTCATTACAGGCTTCCTTAAGAACACGCTTAAATTCAAGGTGGGTTATTCAGATTGCTTTCTCATAATTGTTTGATTTTATAGCACGTGAAGACTAACTTTTGTTTGATGTTGGCTTTTAAGGGTTTTGTGATATCAGATTGGGAGGGTATTGACAGAATCACCTCACCACCCCACGCTAATTACACATACTCAGTAGAAGCATCAGTCAACGCTGGCATCGACATGGTCAGTATATTGACACCAAAATAATTTAGATTTACATAAACCACCAATTATTATGTATTTACAATTTACATTTATACCACACCTAAGCATTTATAATTCCATGCATACCACTCAAACATCACCAATGCTATCTTTTTAAAAGTGAAATAAACTTTTCATGCATAGTGTAAATATTAAACTTCTCGTGCTCTATAAGTAAATAAATAAGGAATTGTGTGATGTATATGTAAATTTCCCTTAAGATATGTTCAAGGGTAAAACTGCAACTTTTGGTTTATCATCTATGAGACCTCTAGCATGAACGACTTGAGCTTGAAACAGAAAAGTTTTGAATTTTTGCATGTAAAAATTGCTTTGCAAAATTTTCCAATCAGCCATATGTTAAAACAAGCTTCATCTGGCCTGCTGGAATGATCATGCAGGTAATGGTTCCTAATGACTACCCAAGCTTCATTGGCAACCTGACTGATCTTGTGAAGAAAAATGTCATTCCCATGAACAGAATAGATGATGCTGTAAGAAGGATCTTGCGGGTCAAGTTTTCTATGGGTCTATTTGAGAATCCCTATGGCGACCTTAGCTTAGGGGATCAGCTCGGGAAGAAGGCAAATTTTAAATCCTGAATTTAATAAATCTAGTTTCTTCTAGTTTCTCTCGATCTTGTTTTAAATCTATCCTGGGATTTACAAGATCTACTAAAATTGTTTTCAGATAGACCCTAAGAAAGATATGTACTAATTAGAAGTGTTTATTCGATGTAACAGAAACACAGGAAATTGGCAAGAGAAGCTGTAAGGAAATCCCTCGTGCTTCTAAAAAATGGAAAATTTCCTGAAGAAACAATAATTCCTCTTCCGAAGAGAGATTCGATGATCCTTGTTGCAGGGAGTCATGCTCATGACATAGGGCTTCAGTGTGGAGGGTGGACAACAAATTGGCAAGGACAGTCTGGGAATATCACTGTTGGTCAGCATATTTTGTCTCTAAATCCTTTCTATAAAAATCTCATCTTTGAATTTTATAAAATGGTGTAAAGTTTCAAAATAGCCCCCTAACTTTTTACATATATAAGAACAATTTAATCACAGTCCATAAAAGTATCAAATTAATCCTCAGACTCTTTAAATTGGGGTTGAGATATATTTCTGTCGAAACTATTACAGTCCATTCTAATAAGGTCTCCCTTCTAAAGAGTTGGTGGACCATTTGAACACTTTTCTCTAATAACATGTATTGATCATATTCTTTTTGCCATGCAGGAACAACAATCCTAGAGGCAATAAAATCGACAGTACACTCTGATAGTAAAGTAATATACTCCGAGTTTCCAAGTGCTAGCTTCATCCAAGAAAATGACTTCTCCTACGCAATAGTGGTGGTGGGAGAATATCCCTATGCGGAATATTACGGCGACAACGCTAATCTAACGCTTCCTGATCCCGGTCCTAGTATCATTGAGAATGTTTGTGGGTCCATTAAGTGCGTTGTTATCATCATCTCAGGCAGGCCTTTGGTGATTGAGCCATATGTCCCACTGGTTGATGCTCTTGTTGCCGCTTGGCTCCCTGGAACTGAAGGAAAAGGTGTTGCAGATGTGCTCTTTGGAGACCATGGATTCACTGGAAAGCTCCCAAGAACCTGGTTCAAGTCTGTGGATCAGCTCCCTATGAATGTTGGCGATGAACACTATGATCCATTGTTCCCCTTTGGTTTTGGTCTAACAACAGAACAAACCAAGGCCTAATGTGTTACAAATTCATGTTTTTTCTTGCATATTTACATGATCCTCCTATGAAGCAGGAGGTGATTTTTTTTTTCTTTCTACTTTGTCTAAAGTATTATGCTATTTGATCATATGTACTGTTTAACTGAGAAAAAGAAAGTTCATTTTTTGGTGCTTTCTTCTAATTACTGAAATATTGGTTTTAGTTCGCACATTATGCACAATGAGATCTTACTAGCACTTTATGTGCAATAAGAATAGCAGATATTATTCTAATCAATGTCCATTGAAGTAAGAAAAATGTTACTTTGTCAGAGCACAAGTTGCAATGAATAAGCAGAAAGAAATATTCTGTTGACTAAGACAAGAATTATCTGCCACTATGGCATGAAAATAACGATAATACTTTCTAATTATGGCTTAAAAAGTACAGTTTGAACTTAGTATGTGCACCAAAAGTCTTAATTAAGAGTTGTAAGGGGATGCATACCGCAAGCAGGAAAAGAACATACCTTCAATAAGCAGAAGAAAACTTTATCGTTCTAATGAGTATTTTTTCACATGGCAAACTAACGAGAATGGCATACAAGAAAGCCATTTATTTAGCCTTACAGTTATTTTCTGAAAATGATGGATAGAAAACTTTATATTATAGAAAATTATTCAAAGATTAGGCACTGTGTCCATGCCCTTTTGTCATTCATCATCATGCTCATGCAACATCAGTCAATTTCTCTTCTTTCACAATTGGTTTTGCTTGAGCCTCTTCAGTTTCTTTGATCAGCCTCAAAATATCTGATTTTTTTGCCTGCAGTTCTTCCATCTTGGTGTCAATCTTTTCTAGCTTCTGTTTGAGCTTCCCAAGATCATTAGTCTTCTCTTTTTTCTTCCCATCCTTATTCTTTTCTTTTTTCTTCCCATCCTTGTCTTTCTCTTTGTTCTTTCCATCCTTGTCCTTCTTACCCTTACTTTCATTGTCATCCTTTGACTCTTTGGATTTATCCTTTTTCTTTTCCTTGTCTTTGTCTTCTTCTTTCCCATCATTTATAGCTTCTGCGATGTCAATTCCCCTTGAGGTAACATGTTTTTCATTATCATTACCATCTTCTTCAATGCCCTTCCTCTTTTTGTTCTTCTGTTTTTCTTCGCATGAANGATTACAACATAATAAAAAATCATACAAACAATCATTCATAAAAATTTAAAAAACAATAAAACACTAACTCTAAAAAAAGCTCAAAGAACCAACAATGCCTTCAAATAGAGAAGGTAGAGCAACAATGATAGCCAACATATTCAAAGGCCCGCGAGCAATGCCTAAAGTCAGTCAAAACAATCACCAACATTGACCAAGAAGAGTCCAACAAAAGATACTCAAGAACAATAATAAATTTTTTTTTTAATTTAATATTAAAAAATAAGAAATTTTACAAAAGTTTATAAAGATGGAACACAATCTCGCTACATTTATTTTATTTTTTTAAACATACAAAAATGTTGCTTTGATAACATAAGCCCACATAGTCTCAAAAAAATATTTGGTGTGTAAAATGTGTCTACGAACGTCCATGCACGCATCCCAGTATGCACGTTCTCTCTTCCAACATTCTCTTCTTTGTAGCATGTGACTTTAGCTCCTATGCAATCTTTCCATCTCAAAATCATTTAATTCAGAGCAAATTAAAATCTATTTAAGTTGGGTTTGAAAATAGTTTTCTTATAAATTTTATGTGGGATAAAGTAGCAAAAACTATTTAGGGTGAGTCTAAAAAAAATTTTATTAAAAATCTATTTAAGAAGCAAATTCTATGTGAGATAAAGTAATGAATACTATTAAACAAGTGGCAAAAGATGTACTGGGAGAATCAAAAGAAAATTTTCTTTAAAAAAATAGTTGATGGTAAAATAATAATGTGCAAGAAAAGAGAAAATATAAGAATTGAAATTATAAAAATTGTTTAAATGCAAAATCACAGAGAATTGAGAAAAATATAAAATAGCCCGTAGAAAGTCTAAAGAAAGATCTGTGACACTAAAAATTCTATTTTTAGTGATCTTTATAATAGATTATAAACTAAAAATGTTGAAAAATATTTGTATAAACTAGTCAAATAAAGAAAAAAGAAGAGTAAAGATTTAAATCAAGTAAATGTATTAAAGATGAAAATCAAAAGGTAATTTTCTTTGAAAGATGTTTATCATAGGTGAGTGAGTTATTTTAACAAACTTTTCAAATAAATTTCTAAAAATATAATCGATCTTAGTGATTTTAGCATTGCTAATAATAATATATTGTTTTATTTATATTGTCGCATTAGTAAAAAAGAAGTTAAGGAGGCTTTAAAGAAAGCCGAAGGTAGAAAGTCTGTAGGACTTGATGATCCTAATTGGAGTGTGTAAATATTTAGGATATTTGGGAGTTTCATAGCTTACTAAACTCTTTAATATTATTTAAAAAAATAAAAAGTTGCCTGAGGAGTAGAGGAAGAGTATTTTGGTCCCCCTTTTTAAGAATGAAGGGAATGCATAAGAGTGTGCAAATTATAGAGGAATTAAGTTGACGTGTCATACTTTAAAATTATGGGAGAGTGTAATTGAACATAGGTTAAGACGTATTACAAAAATTTTTCACAATCACTTTAGATTTATGAAGGGCATGTCTAGTATGGAAGCTATACATTTATTGAGAGGTTTGATGGAGAAGTAAAGAGGGAGTAAGGAGGATCTATATATGATTTTTATTGATTTAGAAAAAAACATTAAAGTTCCAAGTGATATCCTTTGGAGGTTTCTAGAGAAGAAAGGTTTTAATATGAATTATATTCAAGTCATTAAGAATATGTGTAATAGAGTTGTTACTCGAAAAGGAGGAGGATTGACCAAATATTTTTCTATTTCAGTTCGATTACATTAAGGATCGACTTTAAGCCCATATCTTTTTACTTCAGTTATGGATTCTTTTATTGGATATTTACCCGAGGATGTACCTTGGTGTATGTTTTTCGTAGATGATATCCTTCTTGCGGATAAGACTAGAGAAAGTTCTCAAGAAAAAACTTGAATTATGAAGGTCTACTTTGGATTCTAAAAACTTTGTTTGAGTAGAACTAAAACTAAATACATGGAGTGTAATTTTAGTAATAGTAGCTCCAGTGACAGAGTTATAACTATGGATAATCAAATTATTGAAACGTATGAACGTTTTATATATCTCGGGTCTATTGTACAAAGTGATGGTGATATAGATGGGGTTGTTATTAGTAGAATTCAAGTTGGTTGGCTGAAGTGGAGAGATGTTTCGATCCTATTGTGTGATTGAAAAGTACCACCTAGACTGAAAGTAAAATTTTATAAGATGGTGGTGAGACATTCAATTCTCTATGGCGCAAAATGTTGGCCTTTGAAGATAGACATAAAATTAATTGAAGTATTATCGAGATGGGAATGCTTAGGTGGATGAGTGGTTTTACACTCCTAGAGACAAAATTGTGAAATGAATATATCCATTATAGGGTTGGTGTAGCTCCTATGTGACCATTAAACGTTAACCATCTGATGATCCGATTAGGAGGTAGAAGTTTTAGATTTGACTTTTGTTAAGAAAGATAAACCTAGAAAGATTTGGGCATATTGCATAAAAAAACCATTTTAATTTATTAAAATTAAACAAAAATATGACACTCAATAGAATGCAATGGAGAAAAATTATTCATATAGCTTACCCCACTTAGCGGGATAAAGGCTTGTTGTTGTTGTTTTTTGTTGTATCCAAAACTCCATTAGTGTATCAAAAAATAAGCCAACCAAGATTGATAATGGGAACCATCGATGTGTGTAAATGAATCGAGCCGAGCTCGAGCCACCATAGGTTTGAATTTGAGCTTGATCAATTAATCTAGTTCAAGCTATCCTTAAGTCAAACCGACTCAAGAGCTAACTTGTTTATTATAAGAAAGAGAAAATAATATTGATTTAAACTAGTGCCATAATAAAATAATAAATAAAATAAATAATTGCGAGATAAATAATAAATAATCACTTAATATACATATTTTAAAAAAAATAAAAATATAAACACAAATTTTAAATTATAATATTTTTTTGTAGTATATTTATATTAATATTTTTTTAAAAGAGCCAAATCACAAGCTAATTAGTAGTGTCGAGTTTGATTTGAGCTCTCAATTAATAAGTCACTTATAAAGTCGAGCAGACTCACCAACAGGCTTGGCTCAATTACACCACCAACCTACAAACCATTCCACGAAAAGATAGATTATATTTTTTCCTAAAAAAAATTAAAAAAAATTTGAGTGTGAGATGAGTAAATTCATTAGAGGCAAGTAAAAACCACTATATTTTAAAGATTAAAATCCTATATATGTAAATAAATAAAAAATGTTACATAAAAATTGACACTCAAAACAAGTGAAAGGAGAACACAACCACCTCTAAAAAGGAAAAGAATATTGTTCCATAAAAGGAAAAGTATCTTCTAAAAATAGAAAAAGAAAATCGTCTCACAAACTCCCTTTATCCAAAATGATTGACCCAACTAAAAAAAGCAATTCTTGCAAACTAAAGCCTATAATTATAAACTAATCCTATCCTTGACCCAATTCAAGCAAGTAACCCAAGTTAACGGCCTTCTATAAATACCTCAAATCCCAACATCGTTCTCTTCACAATCGACTCCAGTTGTAATNAGATTGACCCAACCAAAAAAAGCATTTCTTACAAACTAAAGCCTATAATTATGAACTAATCCTATCCTTAACCCAATTCAAGCAAGTAACCCAAGTTAACGGCCTTCTATAAATACCTCAAATCCCAACATTGTTCTCTTCACAATCGACTCCAGTTGTAACTTTGTAATTAAAATCAAATTTTGCATTCTTCATAGGATTCTTCTAAAGTAAGTTTGTTCTCTGCCCAATCCGTCTCATATAGAAAAAGCCTTTTTTCCTAACATATATGTTTTATATAAAATAAGAATCAACAAAGGAAATGAATACAATCATGTCATGATTTGGAGGCTAATCATGAAGAATCGATCAATGTTGTATAAATTTATAATTTCATAAAAAAATTGCATCTGAAGCAATTNTTTCACTCTGGAGAAAAAAAAAATGCATTTCATATCCATTATCCTAAAAACAAAATTTCTATAGAAAAAAACATATATGTTTTCTATAAAATAAGAATCAACAAAGGAAATGAATACAATCATGTCATGATTTGGCGGCTAATCATGAAGAATCGATCAATGTTGTATAAATTTATAATTTCATAAAAAAATTGCAACTGAAGCAATTTTTTTGTGGATATTGAAGCAGAAAATGGCAAGAATACAAGCATTTTGTATCTTCATGTTCCTCTGGGCATCNAGCCTTTTTTCCTAACATATATGTTTTATATAAGATAAGAATCAACAAAGGAAATGAATACAATCATGTCATGATTTGGCGGCTAATCATGAAGAATCGATCAATGTTGTATAAATTTATAATTTCATAAAAAAATTGCAACTGAAGCAATTTTTTGTGGATATTGAAGCAGAAAATGGCAAGAATACAAGCATTTTGTATCTTCATGTTCCTCTGGGCATCAATGGGAGAGGCACGGTATTTCAAATACCGAGATCCAAAGCAGCCATTGGCAGCACGCATCCAAGACTTGCTGGGAAGAATGAGTCTTGAAGAAAAGATTGGCCAAATGACACAAATTGAGAGGCAGGTGGCGACTCCTCAAATCCTACAAGATTATTACATCGGTATGTTCCTGCCTTTTACCTAACATTACACACCAATATATTGTATATTGACAATGCAGATGTTTCAAACTCAAATGAGCATTCTGCTTGTACAGGTAGCATACTTAGTGGCGGGGGCAGCGTGCCTCGACTCATGGCGAAGCCGGAGGNTATCGGTATGTTCCTGCCTTTTACCTAACATTACACACTAATATATTGTATATTGACAATACAGACGTTTCAAACTCAAAAAAGCATTCTGCTTGTACAGGTAGCATACTTAGTGGCGGGGGCAGCGTGCCTCGACTCATGGCGAAGCCGGAGGAATGGGTGAACATGGTCAATGAGTTTCAAAAGGGCAGCCTTTCGACGCGTCTAGGAATTCCGATGATTTATGGAATTGATGCGGTTCATGGCNGTCAAACTCAAATGAGCATTCTGCATGTACAGGTAGCATACTTAGTGGTGGGGGTAGTGTGCCTCGACCTATGGCGAAGCCGGAGGAATGGGTGAACATGGTCAACGAGTTTCAAAAGGGCAGCCTTTCGACGCGTCTAGGAATTCCGATGATTTATGGAATTGATGCGGTTCATGGCCATAACAATGTCTACAATGCGACGATATTCCCCCACAATGTTGGGTTGGGAGCTACCAGGCAAGTTATGGAACTAGTTTTAAACTTTGTAGCTAATAGGACTGCTCTTTCCACTAGGTTCAAGATTACGGGTCACTTTGGAGCTCAAAACGACAGTTCAAATTGACTGTTGTGCGGTACATGCATGGCGTCGTGGTCACATTCAGACCATTATTCGGATATGCAATCCACCGCACATAATATTTTCTCTTGTTCGGGATAGTTTTCTAACTGCGAAGCTTTTTCCGTAACCAAATATATTAAAATGTGATGGCTAAAAGAAATTTGTTATTTGACGTTTAGAAAAAAGTAAAAATTATAATTTACACCTTCATTTTTTAACAAATTATTTTCCTCACCATAGCTTTACAACGACATTTACGAAAAAAACTACAACCGTCCCAAGCAGACCAAAAAGAGCAATTCAAATACCATGCATATTAGTGTAAATTCTGATATATCTCATCTAAAATCCTTTCCAAAAGCATAATAAGCTACAGTTGGTGCAGACAAAAAATGATGAATTGCCAAAAAAAAACGTAATATTTTTATATAAAATGATTTTTTTTTGTTTATTAGGGATCCTAAACTTGTTAAGAAAATTGGAGCAGCAACAGCAATAGAAGTAAGGGCAACAGGCATCCCATACGTGTTTGCACCATGTATTGCTGTAAGTTGTGTTTAAATTTTGTCCAAGAATTGGGAAGAAAGTTAATTTATGGGCTCTATTAATCTCTATTCAATGTATTTATTAACTAAACATCTACCGATCATATGCAGGTCTGCAGGGATCCNAGATTACAGGTCACTTTGGGTGGCAAATATTACGTGCAGCAACTGCATGTCGTGACGACAGTTCGAATTGACTGTTGTGCGGTACATGCATGGCGGCGTGGTCACATTCGGACCATTGTTCGGATATGCAATCCACTGCACATAATATTTTCTCTTGTTTGGGATAGTTTTCTAACTGCTTTGCATTTAGATTATCACCATTATTTTGCTTGAAGAACTGCTTCTTGCTAATTTCAAAACTTTTTTTGGGTGAGAATTTTTTTCGTAATCAAATATGTTAAAATGTGATGGCTATAAGAAATTTGTTATTTGACTTTTAAAAAAAAAAAGTAAAAATTATAATTTACACCTTAATTTTCTTAACAAATTATTTTCCTTACTATAGGCTTTACAACGACATTTACAAAAAAAGCTACAACCGTCCCAAGCAGACCCAAAAGAACAATTCAAATACCATGCATATATCACTGTAAATTCTGATATATCACATCTAAAATCCTTTTCAAAAGCATAATAAGCTACAACTAGTGCAGAGAAAAAAAAATGATAAATTGCCCAAAAAAACGTGATATTTTTATATAAAATGTATTATCTTTTTTGTTTATTAGGGATCCTAAACTTGTTAAGAAAATTGGAGCAGCTACAGCAATAGAAGTAAGGGCAACAGGCATCCCATACGTGTTTGCACCATGTATTGCTGTAAGTTACATATGTGTTTAAATTTTGTTCCATGAATTGTACAGAAAGTTAATTTATGAGCTCTATTAATCTCTATTCAATGTATTTATTAACTAAACATCTACCGATCATATGCAGGTCTGCAGGGATCCAAGATGGGGTCGATGCTATGAAAGTTTCAGTGAAGACCCCTCAATTGTTAGAGAAATGACAGAAATTATTCCTGGACTTCAAGGAGATATTCCACATAATAATCTCAAGGGTTTTCCCCACGTCTCAGGACCGTAAGACCACCTATAACCAATCCTCAACTACCCAATTCTACCTATATTTAAATTATGAGATTAAAAAAAAAAAAAGGAAGAAATAAAGTATGATTTAGGATCTGTTTGGGGAGAAAATATTATATCCGGACATTCAATCACAGGAAGCCTCGTCATCATAAGCATGAATTTGCGCCGACGTGGCATTCCGTAATTGGAGATCGAGATGTATAGCATTTGAATGTAATATTTTCTCTTGTTTGAGACAGTTTTTTGTTTGTTTTACTTTTCATTCTACCACCATAACATTGTCGGTGAACTACTTTCTTGGTATTTTTTTAGAAATTTACAGTGGAAAGCTGTTTTTTTTCAATCTAATCAATTAAAATACAGTTATAACTCCTACTGTAACTTTCAAAAAATATATTTACCTCTCTAAAACTTTTCAACCATTTTCAAAAAAATAGCACCCTACACCAAATAGAACCTTAGTCGCTATCGATCGAATGACGATAAGATTTTTGAAATTCTAAAACCAGGAAAAAAGTNTAAAAAAAAAGGAAGAAATAAAGTATGATTTAGGATCTGTTTGGGGGAGAAAATATTATATTCGGACATTCAATCACAGGAAGCCTCGTCATCATAAGCATGAATTTGCGCTGACGTGGCATTCCGTAATTGGAGATCCAGATATGTAGTGTTTGAATGTAATATTTTCTCTTGTTTGAGACAGTTTTTTTGTCTGTTTTACTTTTCATTCTACCACCATAACATTGTCGGTGAACTACTTTCTTTGTATTTTTTTAGAAATTTACAGTGGAAAGCTGTTTTTTTTCAATCTAATCTATTAAAATACAGTGACTATAAGAAAACTACAGTTTTATTTTTTTTGAAAAAATATATATTTATAATTCCTACTGTAACTTTTAAAAAATATATTTACCTCTCTAAAACTTTTCAACCATTTTCAAAAAAATAGCACCCTACCCCAAATAGAACCTTAGTCGCTATCGATCGAATGACGATAAGATTTTTGAAATTCTAAAACCAGGAAAAAAGTCGCGGCATGCGCTAAGCATTTTGTTGGCGATGGCGGGACGCAAAGAGGAATCGATGAGAACAACACGATCATCAGTAAACAGGGCTTGCTTAACATTCATATGCCGGGTTACCACGACTCTGTCATCAAGGGTGTTGCCACCATCATGATTTCTTACTCCAGCTGGAACGGGAAAAAAATGCATGCTAACCGCGAACTCATTACAGGCTTCCTTAAGAACACGCTTAAATTCAGGGTGGGTTATTCAGATTGCTTTCTCATGATTGTTTGATTTTATAGCACGTGAACACTAACTTTTGTTTGATGTTGGCTTTTAAGGGTTTTGTGATATCAGATTGGGAGGGTATTGACAGAATCACCTCACCACCCCACGCTAATTACACATACTCAGTAGAAGCATCAATCAACGCTGGCATCGACATGGTCAGTATATTGAAACCAAAATAATTTAGATTTACATAACACCACCAATTATTATGTATTTACAATTTACATTTATACCACACCTAAGCATTTATAATTCCATGCATACCACTCAAACATCACCAATGCTATCTTTTTAAAAGTGAAATAAACTTTTCATGCATAGTGTAAATATTAAACTTCTCGTGCTCTATAAGTAAATAAATAAGGAATTGTGTGATGTATATGTAAATTTCCCTTAAGATATTTTCAAGTGTAAAACTGCAACTTTTGGTTTATCATCCATGAGACCTCTACCATGAACGACTTGAGCTTGAAAACAGAAAACTTTGCATGTAAAAATTGCTTTGCAAAATTTTCCAATCAGCCATATGTTAAAACAAGCTTCATCTGGCCTGCTGGAATGATCATGCAGGTAATGGTTCCTAATGACTACCCAAGCTTCATTGGCAACCTGACTGATCTTGTGAAGAAAAATGTCATTTCGATGAACAGAATAGATGATGCTGTAAGAAGGATCTTGCGGGTCAAGTTTTCTATGGGTCTATTTGAGAATCCCTATGGCGACCTTAGCTTAGCGGATCAGCTCGGGAAGAAGGCAAATTTTAAATCCTGATTTTAATAAATCTAGTTTCTTCTAATTTCTCTCGATTTTGTTTTAAATCTATCCTGGGATATACAAGATTTACTAAAATTGTTTCCAGATAGACCCTAAGAAAGGTATGCTCTAATTAGAAGTGTTTATTCGATGTAACAGAAACACAGGAAATTGGCAAGAGAAGCTGTAAGAAAATCCCTCGTGCTTCTAAAAAATGGAAAATCTCCTGAAGAAACAATAATTCCTCTTCCGAAGAGAGATTCGATGATCCTTGTTGCAGGGAGTCATGCTCATGACATAGGGCTTCAGTGTGGAGGGTGGACAACAAACTGGCAAGGACAGTCTGGGAATATCACTGTTGGTCAGCATATTTTCTCTATATCCTTTCTATAAAAATCACACCTTTGAATTTTATAAAATGGTGTAAAGTTTCAAAATAGCCCCCTAACTTTTTTACATATATAAGAACAATTTAATCACAGTCCATAAATGTATCAAATTAATCCTCAGACTCTTTAAATTGGGGTTGAGATATGTTTCTGTCGAAACTATTACAGTCCATTTTAATAAGGTCTCCCTTCTAANCTTAGTATCTTATCTAATCCGTCACATTTACTTTAAACTATATTTGAAATTTTGCAAAACCAAAATAAATTACACCAAACGGTTTGAGCATAATATGTATAATTATAAATCTGTCTTCTACTCTATGTTACGGGTTGTCTAGCTTCAGATGCGATTTAAGTTATTAGGATTTAGCAAATCAAGTAATTTGGATTTACTAAATCTTGAATGGGTTAAAGCCATAAATCTACGTTACAACGGATTTACTAAATCCAGCAAATCCGATAGAATAGTTTGACAATTTCAGCCAGTATTTAGGAAATAGTATGGCCGGTGGAAACAATAGGAAGCTCTCAAATTAAATCCCAAGCCCCGCAAAAGTTAAATCCACCGATTCCTAGGATTTAGGTTTTACAGGATTTATAGCCGAAATCCGGGATTTATTTCGTGCAAAATGACCGTCTGGCAGGATTCGGCTTATATCCTGCGAAAATTCGGCGTAAATCTGTTTCCAGACAGTCCCTAAGGGCTAGTCGTTATATCAATTCAGATGAATCACAACACTTATTTTATTTATTTTCATAAAACTTTATAGATGCTTAACTGAATCATCAATTTAGAATAAACTGAAAAACAACTCAGGGCGAACACTTAAAAACCCTTCAAAGCAAAAGAACCTAAACCCAATAATCAGTTATCAGAGACTTATGTTCTTAAGCTGAAATTGAGCTACCCCTACCAATTTGCTTTGGTTTTCGTTCCAGGTTTGGCTTTATTCAATTCTAAATACAAGTCGATCGGGAACCAAACAGAAGAGTTGCGCACCTGAATTACCTGGCTAACAGCTCAACTAGCTACTGAAAACTAAGAAATAGCTCAAAAAAATCACATCGCCAAAATCCACCACTATTATTAGGATCGATCTTAATCAGATGACGCATAAATTAATATATCCTCCCCACTAATTACACCAATCAGCTACCAAAAATTCAAAAAAAAATAGAAGCCTTGAAACCCTAACAGGATCAAATAGCTAAGAAAAAAAAATTATGGAAAGAAAAAAAAGAAAAAAAAAGGACAGATTACCCAAAATCCCTTCGCCAGTTTTCTCGGTCCGGCTTCCAGTGAGATCGATGGTATTTATAATGGCAGAAGGAAGATTCCGACTCTGGTCGATGCCGACTCGACACGCGGTTCGATCTCCACGTATAGATTTTTATTTTTTTAAAGTAAACATATTAATAAAAATATATTTCTAAAACTCTTCATTATTTTATCCAGAAAATAAGCCAACTAATGTCGGCAATGGGACCTATCTGACTCATACCATTCCCATAAAACGTGGCACCCTATAACGGCACCCAATATAGCCCGTGTGGCATGTTAGAATGGTACATTTGTAATAAAATATAAAAATTTTAATTTAAACGCTACACTAACGAATTAGTTGAGGCATTTACATGCATAACACACAATTCCTATATTTTACACAACTAACGTTTACATTTTAATTTTTACATTTACACCCCTAAGCCTTTATAACACATAAAAAAGAACGCAATTTAAATTAAGAAAAAAAGGGTAAAGTCTCTCTCTCTCTCTCTCTCTAAGCGGAAAAATTATTTCATAAGGACACCACATGTAGAGATGCATGCGGTGTCCGATCTCTTTGATCACTACAAATATGTATTTCGGTAGGCCTTACTTTTTAACTTTTTTTTATTTGATTGTGGTGATCGACGGTGGAGATCGGACACCACATGTATCTCTGCATGCGGTGTCTGTACGAAATAATTTCTTCTATAGACGGACGCGTATAAAAAAAACAAAATGTAGCTTTCATTATATTAATATATGAGAATTACGTAATTTATATGTAAATATTCCTAATAATAAAAACAAATGAATTAATTATATTTAGGAATGATTTATCAATAATTTTTATTGTTTGACACAAATCTCAATATATTTTTGTAACAATGAATGTTCATATTTGAATTTAAAATCATCAAAGGCCACGATTTTAATGAGTTTATAGTTAAAGTGCCAGCCTCGATAAGACAAAACCAATGATATCAAAATTGGTTTGATTCGAGTACAATCAAGTTAAGCCACTAAATTACATTTGAGGGCTTCAAATCGTTAATTAAATGGTCAAATAAACTATAGATCCGACATAGTTTAGTTAAATCAAGTATTTAGATGATAGAAATCTAAGGTCATTAAGGATCCCAAATCATTAAACAAATTCATATGAACAATAGGGATCAATATAGGTCGTATGGTCACGTGATAACTTCCAACCACCATAATCGTCGACCACTAGCCACCATCACCTGCCAGCCACAGTTAACCACCATCAATCGATCCTACTTGCCACCTCTGACTAACCCTACTAGCTAACAATGTATCATAATATGGTGCAATGAAATATATCAAATATGATGTAACGACATATCTCAAATACAATATAATGAGTCCCAATGATAGTTTAATGATGGATTATAAAATAAAATGAAACATATAAGGTGCAAATTTAAAATTTAGGGAGATTGATAGCCCAAATATAATACAAAACTTCAATAGTATCTATGGCGTACCACTAATTATAAATTTATTTAGGCTAGTGATAAGATTTAGCATTCAAGTCATTTTATTTTGTCAACTATATACCGAGGAATTGTGTGCGTGCGCATCCACTCAATTTCCTAACATATAATAATTATTATATAAACACGTCATATGGATATATCAACCACATAAAATTTTATATTTTTATAAGCCACATGTTTATAATTAAAAAAATAAACTACAAAAATCCGACAAATTTACATTCTATATGAATCTCAAAATAATTTTTTATGTAAGAAATATTCAAATTTCAATTAAAAATTATTTAGAATTTCGATTTCAACAAATAAGATCAAATTGACTGGCTCGACAAAACGAACGTAATGACATTAACATTGATACAATTCCAGGAAAATCAAGCCTTAACCTATTTTTGTGTGATATGTTTGAAATAATTGAGTCATATAAATGTGAGTTAATTTTTATATTATGAATTCAAACAAATTTAGGATTCAAAATAATTAGTATATAATCGTGATATCTCACTTTTTTTTCGTTACCATCAATTAATTCAAGAAAACCTAATTATTGCTTAGTGTCTGTTTCAGATAGCTACAACTTTTTAATAAGTTGTTGTGCATGACAGTTGTGGTAGGAAGTTGCTGCGCATAAGCAACTGCGGATAAACTGATTATCTATTTATTTTTTGTTGTTTGAAAATATGTGTTCCAATTGTTTATGACAAGCAATCGTTCTGCTTTTGCATTTTAATGTTATTTATAACAGAACTGTTCATGTTAGCTCATCTCATACTTGAAATTAAATATCTAATTTCAACATTACAAAATAAAAACAGACACTTCACTAAACAGTTAGCATCACGACTATCAAATTTTAAAAAATGACTACTAAAATAATAATCAGTAGTATGATATTATTATATTTAAAATGCATTTGTATAAATCACGAGATGAGTTATCATTCAGGGAAACTCCCCAAGCTCGACTACTCTTGGTGGTGGAGTCCTTCAACCCATCTACCCACCTAAAAAACTCACAGTTTTTTGTTCTTTTACTTAGACACCTGTAAAATTGTCTTACGTAACTATGTGGTTGTCGTGAAGTAAGCATGGAACGTTATAGTCCGTAGTAGTAGTGCAATCCTCTGGATGTACTAGAAATGTAGTAGTAGTGCAATCATCTAGCTCATCTTTTACGAAGGCTTAAAAATAGATATTGTTAGATATACAACTAGTAAAATTTAATAATAAAAGGAATTAATTAAAGTTTTATGCAGCAGCGACGCCTCAGAGAACTCAACATATCAACGAATATATCACTCTAAGAAGGCAACAAACCTTATAAAAAAAGAGTTATTGTTTGTCTTTAACCCAAGTAACAGCGAATCTGTGTGTATCACATATGCATATCACCTAAAAAAAGTCATCCAGAAGAATATCAAAAATCATAGAAATGAAAAAGGAGAGGAACTTAGTTGACTTCATTAGAATTTCACATGTGACACCAACCAATAACGACATACAAGTTATTCAAATGAACTCAGCTTGTTTATATTCACATAATTTCATTTTCTGAATAAGTTTATTTCTGGATCATAAAAATGAGTTAGTCAAGAATGGAACTAGAAATGTAGAGGCATACAAAGAAGAGGACAAACAAAGAGAAAGAAAACATTGAGAGCTTACATATGATAATCCTTGCAAGGACATGTCAAATATGTCTGCCCAAACAAGATCATGCAAAGGCACCTTGGACCAATATCCACAAAAGATTATTTATGTAGACCAATAATCAGAGATTTGGGCATGTTTGTCTATTATAGGGACCAAAGTGCTCCCAATGGGACATTTCTCACTTGGTTTATTGCATTTCAGTGGTTTCTCAAGAATACTCTTGATCCAAAGGCAGTGATAACAAACATGGGGCTATTAAAGGACAATTATTTCAGACGGAAATACTTCGATACCATCCAAAGTGGCGCGAATGTTGCTGTAAAGGAAGAGAAATAGAAGTTCAGCTACAAAACTGGAAACTCTGCCAACAAAAAAAAAAACTTATACCCTGTCTAGGTCGCGGAGCCTTCTAATGACATAATAGAAAATCACCTGTGTAGAAATCTATGTTGGGTCAGTCGGGTTGAAGAAACACTGGGACTACTCCTTGGGTCATGCATACGATGCAGTCTTCTATCATAATCATAAGCTTGGAGGCCCTATCATTATGACTTGGGACATGCCCATGCTATGCAACCAGTTTTTGAACTGGTTCGAAGGTCATGCAAAAAAGTAAAAGAAAGATTTTAAAAAATTATTAATCTTTTAGTCCTAAATTTTAATTTATCTAAAAAATTTTTATTAGGATTTTTTTAGAAATATTTACAATTTTAAGGTCCTAAAGAGCCTAAATTGCAGTTTTTGTAGCACCCCAAAAAAAAAAAAAAAAAANCTAACTTTTTACATGTATAAGAACAATTTAATCACAGTCCATGAAAGTATCAAATTAATCCTCAGATTCTTTAAATTGGGGTTGAGATATGTTTCTGTCGAAACTATTACAGTCCATTTTAATAAGGTCTCCCTTCTAAAGAGTTGGTGGACTGTTTGAACGCTTTTCTCTAATAACATGTATTGATCATATTCTTTTTGCCATGCAGGAACAACAATCCTAGAGGCAATAAAATCGACAATACACTCTGACAGTAAAGTGATCTACTCCGAGTTTCCAAGTGCTAGCTTCATCCAAGAAAATGACTTCTCCTACGCAATAGTGGTGGTGGGAGAATATCCCTATGCGGAATATTACGGCGACAACGCTAATCTAACGCTTCCTGATCCCGGTCCTAGTATCATTGAGAATGTTTGTGGGTCCATTAAGTGCGTTGTTATCATCATCTCAGGCAGGCCTTTGGTGATTGAGCCATATGTCCCACTGGTTGATGCTCTTGTTGCCGCTTGGCTCCCTGGAACTGAAGGAAAAGGTGTTGCAGATGTGCTCTTTGGAGACCATGGATTCACTGGAAAGCTCCCAAGAACCTGGTTCAAGTCTGTGGATCAGCTCCCTATGAATGTTGGCGATGAACACTATGATCCATTGTTCCCCTTTGGTTTTGGTCTAACAACAGAACAAACCAAGGCCTAATGTGTTACAAATTCATGTTTTTTCTTGCATATTTACATGATCCTCCTATGAAGTAGGAGGTGATTTTTTTTTTTTTCTTTCTACTTTGTCTAAAGTATTATGTTATTTGATCATATGTACTGTTTAACTGAGAAAAAGAAAGTTCATTTTTTGGTGCTTTTTCTAATTCCTGAAATATTGGTTTTAGTTCGGACATTATGCACAATGAGATCTTACTAGCACTTTATGTGCAATAAGAATAGCAGATATTATTCTAATCAATGTCCATTGAAGTAAGAAAAATGTTACTTTGTCAGAGCACAAGTTGCAATGAATAAGCAGAAAGAAATATTCTGTTGACTAAGACAAGAATTATCTGCCACTATGGCATGAAAATAACGATAATACTTTCTAATTATGGCTTAACAAGTACAGATTGAACTTAGTATGTGCACCAAAAGTCTTAATTAAGAGTTGTAAGGGGATGCATACTGCAAGCCGGAAAAGAACATACCTTCAGCAAGCAAAAGAAAACGTTATCGTTCTAATGAGTATTTTTTTCACATGGCAAACTAACGAGAATGGCATAAAAGAAAGCCATTTATTTAGCCTTACAGTTATTTTCTGAAAATGATGGATAGAAAACTTTATATTACAGAAAATTATTCAAAGATTAGGCACTGTGTCCATGCCCTTTTGTCATTCATCATCATGCTCATGCAACATCAGTCAATTTCTCTTCTTTCACAATTGGTTTTGCTTGAGCCTCTTCAGTTTCTTTGATCAGCCTCAAAATATCTGTTTTTTTTGCCTGCAGTTCTTCCATCTTGGTGTCAATCTTTTCTAGCTTCTGTTTGAGCTTCCCAAGATCATTAGTCTTCTCTTTTTTCTTCCCATCCTTATTCTTTTCTTTTTTCTTCCCATCCTTATCCTTCTCTTTGTTCTTTCCATCCTTGTCCTTCTTACCCTTACTTTCTTTGTCATCCTTTGACTCTTTGGATTTATCCTTTTTCTTTTCCTTGTCTTTGTCTTCTTCTTTCCTATCATTTATAGCTTCTGCGATGTCAATTCCCCTTGAGGTAACTTGTTTTTCATTATCATTACCATCTTCTTCAATGCCCTTCCTCTTTTTGTTCTTCTGTTTTTCTTCGCATGAATTCTCTTTTTCATCATCTTCATCTTCTTCATCATCTTCACTCTTGCTCTTCTTTTTCTTTTCCTCTTTAGCTTCTCCTTTCTCTTTCTTTTTTTTATCCTTCTTCTTTTTCACCTTCTTTTCAGCTTCATCATCATCATCTTTTTCTTCTTCTTCTTTAAACTTCCCCTCTTTATCCTTCTTTTCCTTTTTTCCTTCATCATCCTTAGTTACCTTGGACTCTTCATTCTTGTCCTTCACCTTTGAATCCCCATCCTTCTCATTTTTCTTCTTCTCTTTTTCCTTTTTCTTCTCTTTCTTTGCATCCTCTTCCTTATCTTCTTCTTCCTCAGTTTTGTCTTTCTTTCCCTTGTGCTTTTTTTCCTTCTTACCATCCTTCTCTTTATCATCACCATCTTCCTTGTTCTTCCCCTCTTTATCCTTCAGTCCTTTTTCTTTCTTTTTCAATTCACCTTCATCGTCGCTCTTTTGATTTTCCGACTTGTCACCTTTCTTCTTCTCCTTCTCCTTTTTCTTCTCCTTCTCCTCCTTCACTTCCTCATCTTGTTCCCCCAGCTTGTCTTTTTTTCCCTTGAGTTTCTTATCTTTGTTTTCTTCCTTCTCTTTATCATGCTTGCTCTCGTCCTTTTCTAAAGACTTTGCCTTCACCTCCACTTCAGTCTTCTCTTCCTTTTCTAGATTTGGTTCCTCCTCCTTGCTTTTAACTTTCATATAAAATTCATCTTTCACATTTTTTTCTCCTCCATCAATAAGTTTTCCATCCATTCTTAAAAACTACCTCTCTGGGCAACTTTATTACAACTTTTCTCCTCAAATTTTCTACTTCTATCAAATAAGAGACCCTGCATTCACACAATATTAAATGAAAAGAAAATCATTTTCCCATAAATCGCAAATTAGTTGGAGCTTCATATCAATTTAAGAAAAGAAGAGCAGAAATCTTTATTATTGCACTTAATTAACTGACGGCCATGCCAAAAACCATCAAATTCAAAAATTCGAATGAAACTGTTTGGTTTGATTTATGTTTAGTATCTTATCTAATCCGTCACATTTACTTTAAACTATATTTGAAATTTTGCAAAACCAAACTAAATTAAACCAAAAGGTTTGAGCATAACATGTATAATTATAAATCTGTCTTCTACTCTATGTTAAGGGTTGTCTGGCTTCAGATGCGATTTAAGTTATTAGGATTTAGCAAATCCCGTAATTTGGATTTACTAAATCTTGAATGGGTTAAAGCCATAAATCTACCTTANTATGTATAATTATAAATCTGTCTTCTACTCTATTAAGGGTTGTCTAGCTTCAGATGCGATTTAAGTCATTAGGATTTAGCAAATCCCGTAATTTGGATTTACTAAATCTTGAATGGGTTAAAGCCATAAATCTACCTTACAACGGCTTTACTAAATCCAGCAAATCCGATAGAATTGCTTGACAATTTCAGCCAGTATTTAGGAAATAGTATGGCCAGTGGAAACAATCGGAAGCTCTCGAATTAAATCCCAAGCCCCACAAAGTTAAATCCACCGATTCCTAGGATTTAGGATTTACAGGATTTATAGCCGAAATCCGGGATTTATTTTNTGTGGAAACAATCGGAAGCTCTCGAATTAAATCCCAAGCCCTACAAAGTTAAATCCACCGATTCCTAGGATTTAGGATTTACAGGATTTATAGCCGAAATCCGGGATTTATTTTGCGCAAAATGACCGTCTGGCGGGATTCGGCTTAAATCCTGCGAAAATTCGGCGTAAATCTGTTTCCAGACAGTCCCTAAGTGCTAGTCGTTATATCACTTGAGATGAATCACAACACTTATTTTATTTATTTTCATGAAACTTTATAGATGCTTAACTGAATCATCAATTTAGAATAAACTGAAAAACAACTCAGGACGAACACTTGAAAACCCTTGAAAGCAAAAGAACCTAAACCCAATAATCAGTTATCAGAGACTTACGTTCTTAAGATGAAATTGAGCTACCCCTACCAATTTGATTTGGTTTTTGTTCCAGGTTTGGCTTAATTCAATTCTAAATACAAGTTGATCGTGAACCAAACAGAATAGTTGCGCACCTGAATTACCTGGCTAAGAGCTCAACTAGCTACTGAAAACTAAGAAATAGCTCAAAAAAATCGCATCGCCAAAATCTACCACTATTATTAGGATCGATCTTAATCAGATGACGCATAAATCAATAGATCCTCCCCCACTAATTACACCAATCGGCTACCAAAAATACAAAAAAAGAATAGAAGCCTTGAAACCCTAACAGAATCAAATAGCTAAGAAAAAGAATTATGGAAAGAAAAAAATGAAAAAAAAAATGACAGATTACCCAAAATCCCTTCGCCAGTTCTCTCGGTCCGGCTTCCAGTGAGATCGATGGCATTTATAATGGCGGAAGGACGATTCCGACTCCGGTTCGATGCCGACTCGACACGCGGTTCGATCTCCACGTATAGATTTTTTTTTTTAAAGTAAACAAATTAATAAAAATATATTTCTAAAACTCTTCATTATTTTATCCAGAAAATAAGCCAACTAATGTCGGCAATGGGACCTATCTGACTCATACCATTCCAATAAAACGTGGCACCCTATAACGGCACCCAATATAGCCTGCGTGGCATGTTAGAATGGTACATGTGTAATAAAAAAAAAAAAAATTAATTTAAACGCTAAACTAACGAATTAGTTGAGGCATTTACATGCATAACACACAATTACTATATATTACACATTTAACGTTTAAATTTTAATTTTTATATTTATACCCCGATGTCTATCGTCGATCATTGCAAAACTGTATTTCGGTGTGTCCCACTTTCAATTTTTTTTTTATTTGATTGCGGTAATCGATGGTGGAGATCGTAATAATTTCTCCTATAGACGGGCGCGTATAAAAAAATAAAATGTAGCTTTCATTAGATTAATATATGAGAATTAAGTAATTATGTAAATATTCCTACTAATAAAAACAAATGAATTAATCATATTTAGGAATGATTCATCAATAATTTTTATTATTTGACACAAAACTCAATGTATTTTTGTAACAATGACTGTTCATATTTGAATTCAAAATCATCAAAGGCCACAATTTTAATGAGTTTATAGTTAAAGTGCAAGTCTCGATTAGACAAAACCAATGATATCAAAATTGGTTTGATTTGAGTCAAATA
This sequence comes from Phalaenopsis hybrid cultivar, assembly GCA_002079205.1. NCBI lineage: Eukaryota > Viridiplantae > Streptophyta > Magnoliopsida > Asparagales > Orchidaceae > Phalaenopsis > Phalaenopsis hybrid cultivar. The sequence goes on from JXCR01066350.1 coordinate 156,972, forward strand.
AACTATAGATCCGACATAGTTAGTTGAATCAAGTATTTAGATGATAGAAATCTAAGGTCATTAAGGATCTCAAATCATTAAACAAATTCATATGAACAAGAGGGATCAATATAGGTCGTATGGTCAGGTGATAACTTCCAACCATCATAATCGTCGACCACTAGCCACCGTCACTGCCAACCGCAGTTAACCACCGCCAATCGATCCTACTTGCCACCTCTGACTAACTCTGCTAGCTAACGATATATCCTAATATGGTGCAATGAAATATATCAAATATGATGTAACGGTATATCTCAAATACAATATAATGAGGCCTCAATGATAGTTTAATGATGGATTATAAAATAAAATGAAACATATAAGGTGCAAATTTCAAATTTAGGGAGATTGATAGCCCAAATATAATACAAAACTTCACTGGTATCTATGGCGTACCACTAATTATAAATTTATTTAGGCTAGTGATGAGATTTAGCATTCAAGTCATTTTATTTTGTTAACAATATCCCGACGATTTGTGTGCGTGCAAATCCACTCATTTTCCTAACATATAATAATTATTATATAAACATGTCATATGGATATATCAACCACATAAAATTTTATTTTCTTATAAGCCACATGTTTATAACTAAAAAAATAAATTACAAAAGAAAATAGCTTGATACCCATCCACAAATTTACATCATCTATATGAATCTCAAAATATGACACGAATCTCAAAATATTTTTTTATGTAAGAAATATTCAAATTTCAATTAAAAATTATTTAGAATTCTGATTTCAACAAATATGATCAAATTGACCGGCTCGACGAAACGAACATAATGACACTAACATTGACACAATTCGAGTAAAATCAAGCCTAAATCAAACCTTAACCTATTTTTGATGTGATGTTTTTGAAAAAATTGAGTCATATAAATGTGAGTTAATTTTTATATCAAGAATTCAAACAAATTTAGTATTCAAGATAATTAGCTTATAATCGTGATATCTCACTTTTTTTTTTTTCATTACCATCAATTAATTCAAGAAAACCTAATTATTGCTTAGGGTCTGTTTCGGATAGCTACAACTTATTAATAAGTTGCTGTGCACGACAACTGTGGCAGGAAGTTGCTGCGCATAAGCAACTGCGAATAAACTGATTATCTGTTTGTTTTTGTTATTTGAAACTATGTGTTCCAGTTGTTTCTGACAAGCGATCGTCTTGCTTCTGCATTGTAATGTTATTTATAATAGAAATGTTCATGATAGCTCATCCCATACTTGAAATTAAATGTCTAGTTTCAACATTACAAAATAAAAACAGACACTTCACTAAACAGCCAACAACACGACTATCAAATTTTAAAAAATGACTACTAAGATAATAATCAACAGTATGATATTATTATTTTTAAAATGCATTGGTATAGATCACGAGATAAGCCATCATTCAGGGAAACTCCCCAAGCTCGACTACTATCGGTGGTGGAGTCCTTAAACCCATTTACCCACCTAAGAAACTCAAAGTTTTTTGTTCTTCTACTTAGACACCTGTAAAATTGTCTTACGTAGCTATGTGGTTCTCGTGAAGTAAGCATGAAACATTATAATCCGTTGTAGTAGTGCAATCCTCGGGAGGTACTAGAAATTCTTGAGCTCATCTTTTACGAAGGCTTAAAAACATATATTGTTAGATATACCACTAGTAAAAAATTAATAACAAAAGGAATTAATTAAAGTTTTATGCAGCAGCGAGGTCTCAGAGAACTCAACATATCAACGAATATCACTCCAAGAAGGCAACATACCTTATAAAAAAAGAGTTATTATTTGTCTTTAACCCAAGTAACACCGAATCTGTGTGTGTCACATATGCATATCACCTAAAAAAAAGTCATCTAGAAGAACCTAAAAAACCATAGAAATGAAAAAAAGTGATGAACTTGGTTAACTTCATTAGAATTTCACATGTGACACCAACCAATAACGACATACATGTTATCCAAATGAACCCATCTCGTTTATATTCATATAATTTCATTTTCTGAATAAGTTTATTTCTGGATCATAAAAATGATCTAGTGAAGAATGGAACTAGAAATGCAGGGGCATACAAAGAAGAGGACAAACAAAGAGAAAGAAAACATAGAGAGCTTACATACGATAATTCTTGCAAGGACATGTCAAATATGTCTGCCCAAACAAGATAATGCAAAGGCACCTTAGACCAATATCCTCAAAAGATTATTTATGTAGACGAATAATCAGAGATTTGGGCATGTTTGTCTATTATAGGGACCAAAGTGCTCGCAATGGGACGTTTCTCACTTGGTTTATTGCATCTCAGTGGTTTCCCAAGAATACTCTTGATCCAAAGGTAGTGACAACTAGCATGAGGCTATCAAAGGACAGTTATTTCACACGGGAATACTTCGATACCAGCCAAAGTGGCGCGAATGCCGCTGTAAAGGAAGAGAAATAGAGGTTTAGCTACAAAGCTAGAAACTCTGCCAACAGAAAAAACTTACACCCTGTCTGGGTCGCGGAGTCTTCTAACGACTTAATAGAAAATCACCTGTGTAGAAATCTATGCTGGGTCAGTCGGGTTGAAGAAACTCGGGGACTACTTCTTGGGCCATGCATATGATGCAGTCTTCTATCAGAATCATAAGCGTGGAGGCCCTATTAGTATGCCTTGGGATATGCCCATGCTATGCAACCTGTTTTTGAACTGGCTCAAAGGTCATGCAAAAAAGTAAAAGAAAGATTTTAAAATTTTTTTAATCTTTTAGTCCTAAATTTTAATTTATCTTAAAAATTTTTATTATGATTTTTGTAGAAATATTTACAATTTTAATGTCCTAAAGAGCCTAAATTGCAATTTTGTAGCACCCCAAAAACAACCATAAAGAAACAAGGGAAATAGCCCAAGCATGCAATCACGCAAAAAAAAATAGCAGAACAAATAATAAAAGGTCGTTGCCCGCTGGGTCGGAGACATATCACAGAAAAGGAAAAGGTGGCTCCCACGTGACGGAGACCTGAACCAGTATATATTTGATACGTGACACGAGCTTACTAGTTCAGGTCCCCCTCACGTGGTTCTACCCGTCTGACATCTCAGAACTCGTGCGTATACCTTATTTCTAATACAAAATCTTCCTAAAACTCTAAAAAATACATGAAAAAAAATAAAAAGGACTCGACCTGCAAGAAGACATTGTCAATGGGAATGCCAAACAAGCATGCAACGTGTCTGGGCTATGCCTGGTGGGGACTTAAGGAGTGCTTGTAGAAAAGGGATAATAATAATCATTTTGCTGCTCCCCATTTTTATTGTACATGTGTGTGCATATATATAGCATGACCTATTGCAAAAGAGCACCCTAATATATTATCATACATATCTAAACAGACACGCACAAGCACATCAAAAGCATAAAATAATGTCTTGTTGGGGCAAACACATCAGCACAAAACAACCGCCAGGTTACTGAAAGAGACTACCTAACATCCTAATCCTTAGTCAAGCACAACATCTAAGGTATATGTCCTAACACATCATCTAAATGAGTGCATGTGTTATGTTAGAAGGTTGGCGTATGTTTTGACGGGGTTGCCGTCACCGGCCCCCTCCTAAGGATCTAAGGACTCTAATAGGTGTCACAAAATGCAAGTTTTATAAACCTTTTTTTAAAGGGTGACCTTACATATGGTCTAAGGTAGGGATGCAAATACTTTTCAAATTAGGTTTTGAAAAATATAATGCATAAAGTATATATATATATATATATATATGTATATCTATATATATATATATATATGTATATATATATATGTATATATATATATATATATGTATATATATATCCTAGTAGAAGGTAAAGCCTAAGTGGCACATATTAGATCCCTTAGAATCTTAGCAAGCATAGCGTGCTATTCCATGACGTCATTATTAACTCTGAAATAAAATGTTATTTTCCTTCTACTTCGGGATTAATACAAGGTTGCCCTCTATCACGTTATCTTTTCACTATCATCATGGTTATTATCTCTCTTATATTTGATTGGAATTCAAACATAAAGATTATTAAGGTTAATCATTTAATTTATGCAGATGATATCTTGATTATTGGTAAAGCTTATACTCTTTTCTAATAAGATAATTACCAATATATTTGACACCTTTAGTAAAGCTACCAATCTTCGAACTAATGCTTCCAAATCTGATATTACTTTCTCAAAATCGATGGAGGCCTTTATTCAACTTAATATTTATTTATTATGTGGTTTTGCTATAAAACCTCTTCATAGGAATCATCTAGGCATTGCCATTAAACCTTCCAGACTTGTCATTAATGACTATCATGTACTCATTAATAAAATTCACAGTTGGTTGGCGGGATGGAAACAAAAACTTTTATTTTCTATTAGTAAGATTCAACTTATTAAATTTATTATTTGGAGCTATCTTTATTATTGATTTTGTTCTACGGTTATGTCAACATATTTGAGAAAGAAAATTTCTTCTATAATTTTTTATTTTCTTCAATGTAATGACTATGAAAGAAAACTTCACACAATTTGTTGGAATAGGTTTAATATGTCAAAACATTGTTGTGGTCTTTGACTTCTATTTTTAGATACCATTAATTTTATGTGTAAATCCAAAATAATTTAGAAATTCTACAGTCCTCAATTTTCTTTTGATTGAATGATGTTGTAATAATTATGATTCGATTTGGAAGATTTCTTATTCTAGAGTTTATCATTTCGAAAAGATTTAATTAATGTGACTAAGAGAATTAGACCTGCTTTAAATTTTAAATTTCTTCCATCCAACCGTGTTTCCTTCTTTTATGACCTTTGGTTTAACAATTCTTATTTAAAAGAAAAGTTTAGTGATAATATTTTTAGTCGGATTAATCTGTCGATTAACACTAAAAACTGTAATGTTTTTTTATAATAGTTGTTAGAACTTTGATCTTTTAATAAATGCTTCTGCTGGTTTCATTAATGTTATTTGTAATATAAACATTTCTCATGTTTATTCTTGTCTATAGAATAATACTAACATTTACTTTGTATTTCTACTTATATGAATCTTTTTCTTATGTGAATTGGTTTAAACTTATTTGGTTTAAATGTTATGCTATAAGATTTACTTTTATTACTTGAAAAATTATTCATAAATATCTAAAAGTTGTGATATTCTCAATTTTAGAGGGATGAATATTAATAATCTTTGTGTTCCTTGCTCTAATAGCACTGAAATCATGATCATCTCCTTTTTTAATGTTAATTTTCTCACTACCTTCTCAATAAATGCGCTCCTTATGAATATTTTTTTATTGCTCTTTCTAACATTTTCCAAGTTATGTATCATTCTCATAATATAACATGTAAAATTCAGATGAAATTTCATCTTCTTGCTTTATAAATTACATCCTATTTTATATGGACTAAAAAGGATTCAAGAATAGTCAAAAATGAATTTATTTCTATTGACTCAATTATTTGTAATGTTCATTAGATGATTTTTTATAGAAAATAAAAATTTAAGAGAAATGTACCTAATTTTATAATTGATTTTTATGGTTTCAATTATTGTGCTTTTGTTTCTTAGTCCTTTTCAGTTTTTGTTTTATGCTTTGCAACTTTCAACCTCTCTTTTCTTATGATTTTTTTTTTTGTGTGCTTTTATATTGATCAAATACTATTTTATGATCTTTGCATCATGTTGTGATTTGGTTTAATATTTGATCATCTATTGCCCCAATTACCAATTTTAAGAATATATTTTCGTATTCTAAATAATGGATGTAATTTTAATTTTTTTTTTTTGTTTTTTCAGATCTTTGTTCTAGTTCTTTTGTTATCCTTCTTGAGGTTGGTTATTGGATTGATTTTTGACCCTCTATCTCTCAGGTGTTTTTTTCTGGCATTGTTAGCAGTTGATTGTTGTTGTTAGTGGTTGTGGCTTTTATTGTATCTTACTGTTAGTGGATGTGGCTTTTGATGTTACTTATTTGTGGCAGTTGTATTTTTCAAATTAACTGTCTGTTTGGCGCAGCTGCAGCAGCTGCGCTGCCCCAGGAAGCTGCTGCGGGCTTGCGATAAGCTGATTGTCTGTTTGGTGCAACTGTGTCAAAATTGCAGTGAGACAGCTGTTTCTGGAAAAATAACCATGCTGCTCGTGTTTGGTAAAATTGTTTAAAAGAAGAATGTAACAACCACATTTTTGAAACTTCAGAAGCAAAAATTCATTTTTAAACAGAGCAGAAAGTTCAGATACACTAATGCCCTAATAATTCCCCCGAAAGTGAGGTTAATCCATGTAAACAAGTAAATATGCGAACATGCACAAAGACTAAAACACAATCAAAGTATAATTTGTCTCTTTCTGAATCTCAAAGAAGATTGGTCTTCCTCAATTTTGGAATAAGAAAATAGAAGTGCAGGAGAAGGAATTGAGCAGGAGAGTAATAAAAAACATAAGGTGCAAGCAAGAGTAAGGAAAAGACCTTGTAGCATATGGAGAAAAGGATGGAACTCCTGTAAAATAGTCGGCGATCAACGCGAAGGTGCTCGTGAACTCCCTGCATTCACCCATTAGAGATGAATGATTGTGATATAGGGGGAATGACAGAACCTCAGAGAGAGAGAGAGAGTCGGACGAGCTGGAAGAAATCTTGCTTGCGAAGTGAAGTAGCAGTGAGAACCGGGAAGACAAAGAAGCCAGCTGCTGCAAGGTCTTTTCTTCTATTGGCTCTCCCACCGCCGTCCTGATCTCCCCCTGTCCCCCACCGCCCACTGTATCCTTCTCACCTTTGTCACCCATGCCCGTCATTTTGGTGCCGTGTGGGGGTCGTTGAGGTAAAAAGTCGCGTGAGAAAGCCAGACCACGGGGTACTGCTCGCGTCCCACGGACGGCTCGAATCACGTCCCGCCGCAGGCATGCCGTTGCGCCAAACGACATAAAGTTGCGGCTCCGCGGCAAAACAACCGCGCCAAACGGAGCCTAAGTGTTCTTGCTTTTCTTGGATCTTCTTTGTACATGTTTATTATTTTATTATTAGTGGTTGTTATGTTGTTCTTTTTACTACTTGTTTTTGGCTTTTTGTTAAGATTTGTATCGAACTTTGATGAATACCAACCATAATTAAAACTCAACAACTTTCTGAATATTTTATATATTCGGGAGTTTGGATGTAATTTTAATACTTTTTAGGTAAGCTATGAGCTCTGTTTTTTCATTATTTACTCCCCTGTGAATTTTAACTTTTTCTTGTTTATAATTGTGATAGCATTATTTATTTCTTTTTTAGTTTTTGTTCGTTTCTTTTGCTAATTGTTGTTTACTGTTTTGTTTTGCAGATTTATCACTCGTGAGCCTTCTTTTAGAGATTTTTGCTGTCCTCAAATACTGTTGTTGCTGGTATTAGTTTATGGATCTGTTGATGTTTTTTGATCTGTTACAGTTTCTGTTGTAGGTTGTAGATGTGTCTGTAGTTATTGGTTTCTTTTATGTTCGTTCCTTCCATTATAATTTTTATTTTTTATTTTTTTTTATTTTTTTGGTGAGTTGTAAGTCATTGTTTTACTTGTAATAAAATTGAACATGGCTCTCACATTTTTCCAAAAAAAAAAAAAAAACATTTAGCATGGAAATTCTAATTAAAAAAAAGAAGTGCTGCCTAACTTTCCCACCAACCTACACATTTATTTTACATTTTAATCTCTTAATTATTTAAAACTAAAGCACATTAAAATTATACCCAAAAAATTTGCCCACTAAAAACGTCTAAACTGAGCTGGACGCTCCATCTTTGTCCATATTCGTCTCCCGGGCCTCGCCGTTTCTCTCTCTCTCTCTAACTTCGCTCTTCGGTTTTCTATTTCCCCGATCAGAAACGCTGCTTCCATCGCTGTTCCTGGATCTCCGAGCTCAATATCTTCTTCTCAGATCGAAGTGCGTTTCGTAGCTTCGGTGATCTCACCTGTGGAAGCTAAGCTTTGCTGAAAGATGAACAATCTTTTAACGGTATAGTCTAGATTTCGAATTTTCAAATATTATAACAGATTTATTTATGATGTGAATGTGGGTTTCTGCTATGTTTCCTGATGTGTGAACTCTTGAGATCCGGTTGATCTGGTGTTGTTTCACGCTTGGGCGTGTTGAGAGTTTGATTAGGGTTTGTTCTTTTGGTACTGGGATTGGNCGTGAATGTGGGTTTCTGCTATGTTTCCTGATGTGTGAACTCTTGAGATCCGGTAGATCTGGTGTTGTTTCACGCTTGGGCGTGTTGAGAGTTTGATTAGGGTTTGTTCTTTTGGTACTGGGATTGGTGTCGGCAGCGAGTGATTAGGGTTTTGTGGTTTTGTGAGCTATAGGCGTGCTGGCATGATTGCTTGATGTTGCTAACTCTTGGTTGTTTTCAGGATTGTAGCAGAATACTTCACCAAAGGAAACATTGGGGCTCGCTACCTTTTGTTTTGAATAGTTCTCTAAGGATCCTATCATCTTTCCATTGTGAAAGTTTCTAATTGATTGCAGAGGTTTTATGCCTTTATGTTCTTATTTTAGAAATGCATTGATTTTGGCTAGATCAAGCCAAATCTTTCAGGTTTGCAATTTTTTTTAGCTTTTGCAAAATTATGAAATTGCTATTATTATACCACACCAATCTTTAATATCTATGTTATAGGACCTTGTTCTATGTTTTACTCCTCAACTAACTCTTATTACCAAAATTTAAGCGTTGATTGGTCATCTAATGCGACCCACACCCCATTATTAATTTGGTACTAGTATTAATTCCTACTTCTAATTTTAAATACTTATTGTATATAGTCTTCCCATTGTCAGGTCCGAAGTCCGGATGTGAAAAGTGAAGGGTTGCGTTAGGTAGTAGCCAACTAGCTTAAAATTTATAGAAAATCATGACATGAATCTTTTTTATCATTCTGTAAATACTATGCCGTCCCATGGAAGCGACACACTTTATGACCCAAATACAGTTAAAAGTGTGAAAGGGCAGCTGCATCAACTTCTGATTATAGTGTCAAATAAGCAAGAGTTTCCACATTACGAACGGATGCGGACAAAGAACTTAGCCCATGAAACTAAAATTAAGATAACATCTTGAAATATAGGTACTCTCATGGGTAAACTAATGAAAATAGTTGATATTATGATTCATAGAAAGATAAATATTTTATTTATTAAAGAAACTAAATGGGATAAAGAAAATACTAAGGAGAATGATAGCTTAAGTTGTAAATTTTGGTATTCATGTAAGAGCCGCACTAGAAATAGTGTGGGTGTTTGAAAGATAAAGTTGTAAAAATTAATAGAATTGGAGATAAAATTATAACACTTAAGATTATTGTTGATATTAAGATTTTTAATATTACAAGTGTTTATGCTCCTCAAGTAGGTTTAGATATAGGTTATTAAGGTAAGTTCTAGAATGACTTAGAAGACTTAATATAAATGATATCTTTTGAAGAAAAAAATTTTATTGGAGGAGATTTAAATGGACATGTGGGTAGAGTGGTAGAAGATTTTAAAAATATTCATTGTGGCTACGGTTTTGGAGTGACTAATAAAGAAGGTAGAGTCATATTAGATTTTGCTTTAGCATATGATTTTGTTATTGTTAATACTTTATTCAAGAAAAGAGATGGAAACATTATTACTTATAAGAATGGATCTAATAAAACACAAATTAAAATTTTTTTATGAGAAGAGATCGTTGGGAATGTAAAGATTGTAAGGTCATTCCAAGTGAGGATTTAAGTACTCAACATCAATTATTAGTTCTAGATTTTAAGATGAAGTGTTATAAAATAAAGAATACTATGAATCATTATCGTAAAATTATATGGGGTCACATAAAAGACACAAGTAAAATTTTTTTTATGAGTAAATTTCAAGATTTGAGATGTTAATGAAAAAATAAATTTTATGTGAGATAAAATAACAAATACTATTAAACAAGTGACAAAAGATGTACCTCGAGAATCTAAAGAAAAAAATTTATAAATAAAATAAGTTGATAGTGGAATAATAATGTGCAAGAAAAGATAAAATATAAAAAAATATGTTATAAAAATTGGTTTAAATGTAAAAGCTTAGATAACTGAGAAAATATAAAATGCACAACAAGGAATCGAAGAGAATAATCTGTGACGCTAAAAATTCTGCTTTTAGTGATTTTTATAATATATTAGATTCTAAAGAAGATGAAAAATATATGTAAAAACTAGCCAACAAAGAGAAAAAAAAAGTAAATATTTAACTCAACTAAAGTGCATTAAAAATGAAAATTAAAAAATATTTTTCTTAAAAAAAAATATTCAACATAGTTGGGTGAGTTATTTTGATAAACTTTTTAATGAAGTTTCTTAAAATATGATCGTTCTTAGTGTCTTAATATCGTTAATAATAATAAAATGTTTTATTTTTTTCCGTCGCATTAGTCAAAAAGAAGTTGAGTAGGCTTTAAAGAAAATCAATGATGGAAAGTCTATAATCTAATGATATCCCAATTGAAGTGTGGAAATATATAGGAGACGTAGGAGTTTTTTGGCATATTAAACTCTTTAATATTATCTTAAAAACTAAAAAAGATGTCTGAGGAGTGGAGGAAGAGTATTTTAGTCTCCATTTTTAAGAATAAAGGGGATGTACAAGAGTGCAAATTATAGAGGTATTAGGTTGATGTGTCATACTTTAAAATTATGGGAGAAGTTAATTGAACATAGGTTAAACCATATTACAAATATTTCGCATAATCAATTTGGATTTATGTCGGGCAGATCTATACATTTATTGAAAGGTTTGATGGAGAAGTTCAGAGAGAATAAGGAGGATTTACATTTGATNTAGATCCTAATATAAGGTAAAGCCTAAGTGGCACCTATTATGTCTCTTAGAACCTTAGCAAGCATAGCTTGCTATTCCATGACGTCATTATTAACTGTGAAATAAAATATTATTTTCCTTCTACTTCGGGATTAAGACAAGGTTGCCCTCTATCACGTTATCTTTTCGCTATCATCATGGTTATTATCTCTCTTATATTTGATTGGAATTCAAATATAAACATTATTAAGGTTAGTCATTTAATTTATGCTGATGATATCTTGATTATTGGTAAAGCTTATACTCTTTCTAATAAGATAATTACCAATATATTTGACACCTTTAGTAAAGCTACCAATCTTCAAACTAATGCTTCCAAATCTGATATTACTTTCTCAAAATTGATGGAAGCCTTTATTCAACTTAATATTTATTTATTATGTGGTTTTGCTATAAAACCTCTTCATTGGAATCATCTAGGCATTGCCATTAAACCTTCTAAACTTGTCATTAATGACTATCATGTACTCATTAATAAAATTCACAGTTGGCTGGTGGGATGGAAACAAAAAACTTGTATTTTCTATTAGTAAGATTCAACTTATTAAATTTATTATTTGAAGCTATCTTTATTATTGATTTTGTTCTACGGTTTTGTCAACATATTTGAGAAAGAAATTTTCTTCAACAATTTTTTATTTTCTTCAATGTAATGACTTTGAAAGAAAACTTTACACAATTTATTGGAATAAGTTTAATATGCCAAAACATTGTTGTGGTCTTGGACTTCTATTTTTAGATACCATTAACTTTATGTGTAAATCCAAAATAATTTGGAAATTCTACAATCCTCATTTTTCTTTTTATTGAATAATGTTGTAATAATCATGATTCGATTTGGAAGATTTCTTAGTCTAGAGTTTTTCCATTTGAAAAGGCTTAATTAATGTGACTAAAAGAATTAGATCTGCTTTAAATTTTAAAGTTGTTCCAACCAACTGTGTTTCCTTATTTTATGACCCTAGTTTAACAGTTCTTATTTAAAAGAAAAGTTTAGTGACAATATTTTTAGTCGGATTAGTCTGTCGATTAACACTAAAAATTGTAATGTTTTTTTAATAGTTGTTAGAACTTTGATCTTTTAATAAATGCTCATGCTGGTTTCATTAATGTTATTTGTAATATTACCATGTCTCATGGTTATTCTTGTCTATAGAATAATACTAACATTTACTTTCATAAGTTTGTGTATTTCTACTTATATGAATATTTTTCTTATGTGGATTGGTTTAAACTTATTTTGTTTAAATGTTATGCTATAAAATTTACTTGTATTACTTAAAAAATTATTCATAAATATCTAAAAAATTGTGGTTTTCTCAATTTTAGAGGGATGAATATTAATAATCTTTGTGTTCCTTGTTCTAATAGCATTGAAAATAATGATCATCTCCTTTTTGAATGTCAATTTTCTCACTACCTTCTCAAGAAATGCGTTCCTTATGGATATTTTTTTATTGCTCTTTCTAATATTTTTCAAGCTATGTATCATTCTCATAATATAACCTATAAAATTCAGAGAAAATTTCATCTTCTTGCTTTATAAATTACATCCTATTTTATATGGACTAAAAAGGATTCAAGAATAGTCAAAAATAAATTTACTTCTATTGACTCTATTATTTGTAATATTCATTAGATGATTTTTTATAGAAAATAAAAATTTAAGAGAAATGTACCTAATTTTATATTTAATTTTTATGGTTTCAATTATTGTTCGTTTGTAGTTCATAGTCCTTTCCAGTTTTTGTTTTATGCTTTGCAACTTTCAACCTCTCTCTTTCCTTATGATTTTTTTTTTTATGGGCTTTTATATTAATCAAATAATATTCTATGATCTTTGCATCGTGTTGTGATTTGGTATAATATTTGATCATCTATTGCCTCAATTAAAATTCAACCAATTTTAAGAATATATTTTCATATTCTAAATTATGGATGTAATTTTAATATTATTTTTTGTTTTTTCAGATCTTTGCTCAGATTCTTTTGTTATCCTTCTTGAGGTTAGTTATTGGATTGATTTTGACCCTCTATCTCTCAGGTGTTTTTTTCTGGCGTTGCTAGCAGTTGATTGTTGTTGTTAGTGGTTGTGGCTTTTATTGTTTCTTATTGTTAGTGGATGTGGCTTTTGATGTTACTTATTTGTGGCAGTTGTATTTTTCAAATTAACTGTCTGTTTGGCGCAGTTGCGCTGCCTCAGGAAGCTGCTGCGGGTTTGCGATAAGCTGACTGTCTGTTTGGTGCAACTGTGTTAAAATAGCAGTGAGACAGCTGTTTCTGGAAAAATGACAATGCTGTTCGTGTTTGGTAAAATTTTTTAAAAGAAGAATGTAACAACCACATTTTTGAAACTTCAGAAGCAAAAATTCATTTCTAAACAGAGCAGAAAATTCATATACACTAATGACCTAATAATGCCCCTGAAAGTGAGGTCAATCCATGTAAACAAGTAAATATGCAAACATGCATCAAGACATAAAACAATCAAAATATAATTTGTCTCTTTCTGAATCTCAAAGAAGATTGGTCTTCCTTAATTTTGGAATAAGAAAATAGAAGTGCAGGAGAAGGAATTGAGCAGGTGAGTAAGAAAAAACGTAAGGTGCAAGCAAGAGTAAGGAAAAGACTTTGTGGCATCTGGAGAAAAGGATGGAACTCCTGTAAAATAGTTGGCGATCAACGCGAAGGTGCTCGTGAACTCCCTGCATTCACCCATTAGAGATGAATGATTGTGATATGGGGGGAAAGACAAAAACTCTGAGAGAGAGAGAGAGAGAGTCGGACGAGCTCGAAGAAATCTTGCTTGCAAAGTGAAGTAATAGTGAGAACCGGGAAGACAAAGAAGCCAGTTGCTGCAAGGTCTTTTCTTCTCTTGGCTCTCCCGCCGTCGTCCTGATCTCCACCCGTCCCCCACCGCCCACCATATCCTTCTCACCTTCATCACCCGTGCCCGCCATTTTGGTGCCGCGTAGGGGTCGTTGAGGTAAAAAGTCGCGTGAGAAAGCCAGACCACGGGGTACTGCTCGCGTCCCATGGTCGACTCAAATCACGTCCCGCCGCAGGCATGCCGTTGCGCCAAATGACATAAAGTTGCGGCTCAGTGCAGCGCCGCGACAAAACAACCACGCCAAACGGAGCCTAAGTGTTCTTGCTTTTCTTGGATCTGCTTTGTTCATGTTTATTAGTTTATTATTAGTGGTTGTTATGTTGTTCTTTTTACTACTTGTTTTTGGCTTTTTGTTAAGATTTGTATAGAGCTTTGATGAATACCAACCATAATTAATACTCAACTTTTTGAATATTTTATATATTCGGTAGTTTGGATGGAATTTTAATACTTTTCTAGGTAAGTTATGAGCTCGGTTTTTTCATTATTTACTCCCCTGTGAATTTTAACTTTTTCTTGTTTATGATTGTGATAGCATTATTTATTTCTTTTTTAGTTTTTGTACGTTTCTTTTGCTGATTGTTGTTTTCTGTTTTTTTTTTGCAGTTTCTGTTGTAGGTTGTAGATGTGTCTGTAGTTATTGATTTCTTTTCTGTTCGTTCCTTCCATTATAATTTTTATTTTTTATTTTTTCTATTTTTTTGGTGAGTTGTAAGTCATTGTTTTACTTGTAATAAAATTGAACATGGCTCTCACAATTTTCCAAAAAAAAAAAAAAAAAACATTTAGCATGGGCCTTCTAATTAAAAAAAAAAGTGCTGCCTAACTTTCCACCAACCTACACATTTATTTTACATTTTAATCTCTTAATTATTTAAAACTAAAGCACATTAAAATTATACCCAAAAAATTTGCCCACTAAAAACGTCTAAACTGAGCTGGACGCTCCATCTTTGTCCATATTCGTCTCCCGGGCCTCGCCGTTTCTCTCTCTCTCTCTAACTTCGCTCTTCGGTTTTCTATTTCCCCGATCAGAAACGCTGCTTCCATCGCTGTTCCTGGATCTCCGAGCTCAATATCTTCTTCTCAGATCGAAGTGCGTTTCGTAGCTTCGGTGATCTCACCTGTGGAAGCTAAGCTTTGCTGAAAGATGAACAATCTTTTAACGGTATAGTCTAGATTTCGAATTTTCAAATATTATAACAGATTTATTTATGATGTGAATGTGGGTTTCTGCTATGTTTCCTGATGTGTGAACTCTTGAGATCCGGTTGATCTGGTGTTGTTTCACGCTTGGGCGTGTTGAGAGTTTGATTAGGGTTTGTTCTTTTGGTACTGGGATTGGTGTCGGCAGCGAGTGATTAGGGTTTTGTGGTTTTTTGAGCTATAGGCGTGCTGGCATGATTGCTTGATGTTGCTAACTCTTGGTTGTTTTCAGGATTGTAGCAGAATACTTCACCAAAGGAAACATTGGGGCTCGCTACCTTTTGTTTTGAATAGTTCTCTAAGGATCCTATCATCTTTCCATTGTGAAAGTTTCTAATTGATTGCAAAGGTTTTATGCCTTTATGTTCTTATTTTAGAAATGCATTGATTTTGGCTAGATCAAGCCAAATCTTTCAGGTTTGCAATTTTTTTTAGCTTTTGCAAAATTATGAAATTGCTATTATTATACCACACCAATCTTTAATATCTATGTTATAGGACCTTGTTCTATGTTTTACTCCTCAACGAACTCTTATTACCAGAATTTAAGCGTTTATTGGTCATCTAATGCGACCCACACCCCATTATTAATTTGGTACTAGTATTAATTCCTACTTCTAATTTTAAATACTTATTGTATATAGTCTTCCCATTGTCAGGTCCGAAGTCCGGATGTGAAAAGTGAAGGGTTGCGTTAGGTAGTAGCCAACTAGCTTAAAATTTATAGAAAATCATGACATGAATCTTTTTTATCATTCTGTAAATACTATGTCGTCCCATGGAAGCGACACACTTTATGACCCAAATACAGTTAAAAGTGTGAAAGGGCAGCTGCATCAACTTCTGATTGTAGTGTCAAATAAGCAAGAGTTTCCACATTACGAACGGATGCGGACAAAGAACTTAGCCCATGAAACTAATATTAAGATAACATCTTGAAATATAGGTACTCTCATGGGTAAACTAATGAAAATAGTTGATATTATGATTCATAGAAAGATAAATATTTTATTTATTAAAGAAACTAAATGGGATAAAGAAAATACTAAGGAGAATGATAGCTTAAGTTGTAAATTTTGGTATTCATGTAAGAGCCGCACTAGAAATAGTGTGGGTGTTTGAAAGATAAAGTTGTAAAAATTAATAGAATTGGAGATAAAATTATAACACTTAAGATTATTGTTGATATTAAGATTTTTAATATTACAAGTGTTTATGCTCCTCAAGTAGGTTTAGATATAGGTTATTAAGGTAAGTTCTAGAATGACTTAGAAGACTTAATATAAATAATATCTTTTGAAGAAAAAAATTTTATTTGAGGAGATTTAAATGGACATGTGGGTAGAGTGGTAGAAGATTTTAGAAATATTCATTGTGGCTACGGTTTTGGAGTGACTAATAAAGAAGGTAGAGTCATATTAGATTTTGCTTTAGCATATGATTTTGTTATTGTTAATACTTTATTCAAGAAAAGAGATGGAAACATTATTACTTATAAGAATGGATCCAATAAAACACAAATTAAATTTTTTTTATGAGAAGAAGAGATTGTTGGGAATGTAAAGATTGTAAGGTCATTCCAAGTGAGGATTTAAGTACTCAACATCAATTATTAGTTCTAGATTTTAAGATGAAGAGTTATAAAATAAAGAATACTATGAATCATTATCTTAAAATTATATGGGGCCACATAAAAGACGCAAGTAAAATTTTTTTTATGAGTAAATTTCAAGATTTGAGATGTTAATGAAAAAATAAATTTTATGTGAGATAAAATAATAAATACTATTAAACAAGTGACAAAAGATGTATCTGGAGAATCTAAAAAAAAATTTATAAATAAAATAAGTTGATAGTGGAATAATAATGTGCAAGAAAAGATAAAATATAAAAAAATATGTTATAAAAATTGGTTTAAATGTAAAAGTTTAGATAACTGAGAAAATATAAAATGCACAGTAAGGAATCGAAGAGAATAATCTGTGACGCTAAAAATTTTGCTTTTAGTGATTTTTATAATATATTAGATTCTAAAGAAGATGAAAAATATATGTACAAACTAGCCAACAAAGAGAAAAAAAGTAAATATTTAACTCAACTAAAGTGTATTAAAAATGAAAATTAAAAAATATTTTTCTTAGAAAAAAATATTCAACATAGTTGGGTGAGTTATTTTGATAAACTTTTTAATGAAGTTTCTTAAAATATAATCGTTCTTAGTGTCTTAATATCGTTAATAATAATAAAATGTTTCATTTTTTCCGTCGCATTAGTCAAAAAAAAAGTTGAGTAGGCTTTAAAGAAAATCAATGATGGAAAGTCTATAATCTGATGATATCCCAATTGAAGTGTGGAAATATATAGGAGACGTAGGAGTTTTTTGGCATATTAAACTCTTTAATANAAAAACAACACTAAAACACCGCTACTATACCCATGTATGAGTTACAATGGCAACAAAATTAATGCCTTAACTACAAGTGTAAGATCCCCAACAATAGTTAGCATCAATTGATCCCTAGCTAACTGCTCAAGGTNTGAATTGGGTATGGAAGGATTCTTTAAACAGGTAACTATGAATTTTTTAAACTAGTTTGGTTTTCTATATGATTATGTATTTACTTGGACCGTCATAAAATGGTTTCCCTATTCTATCATAGGTTCAAGATATTGACAAACAAATTGAAAAGCTTTCGAAACTACTGACAAAGCTTCAGGTATGAATTCAAATTTCTTTCAATTATGTAATTTTTTTCTTTATATATGACATAATATAGAATTTTTCTGTTTGCTTCATCTAATTGTTTGAATTTCCCTCGCAAAGTTTGTGCTCAAGCGCTCAAGCATAAGTGGCCATAAATAGATTGCTATCTGGGCTCAAACATTCCTTGGGTTGGTGAACTTCGAATAAACCAGATAAAAATGGAAAACCAAGTTTTAAGTATTGTGATTTAAATTTTCTGATAAACATTTCAAAGGAAGCGCGGCATCAATATTAAGCAAATGTTTTCAATGGACGAAGTGTAATGCAAAGTGCAAATTTTTTTATGTTTTGGGCACAAACCATAATGTGTTGTTCAGTTATTTGAAACACTCATATAATAATGACTTATTAATTCCCTACAACCTNTATTTCAAAGGAAGCGCGGCATCAATATTAAGCAAATGTTTTCAATGGAGGAAGTGTAATGCAAAGTGCAAATTTTTTTATGTTTTGGGACACAAACCATAATGTGTTGTTCAGTTATTTGAAACACTCATATAATAATGACTTATTAATTCCCTACAACCTCCATTGAAAAATTAAATCATCAAAGATTTATAGTAAATTATCAATTCTTTTTGACATATTAAAGATACTAGTTATCAATTGATTTCTTTACGAAAGCTATAGCTTTAATCACAAAATGATGCAGGATGATTTGGTCACACGCTCGCACACACACATAAATTTAAGAAATATATGAGTATTTGAAATCATATAAAATCATCAAGCAGCTGAGTTTTGTTTCTATAATTGAAATTCAATTGTATCAAGGTTGATCAGAATTAAGAACTCTTACAAACCCAATAATAAAATATTGATAATAAAGTAGATAAAGAGCGAAGATAAGCAAAGTGAAGAAGGTCGAAGTCTCATGCCAGTGTAAAGAGATGATTTTTTTTTTTGGAATTGGGTATTTACACTTGCTACAAATTTATAGGAATCATATATCCAACAACACTTAAGATTGAAATATGGAGTATGAATATTTATTGAATAAATTTTTTCCAAATTAGATGCCTTAGGTAGTTATATCCTTAGTCAGATGCTCTTTATATCCTTAGTCGGATGCTCTTTCATTGATTCAATTCAAATACAGAAACACATTAAGCTTGACATAATTGTTTAAGGATAAGTTAAAATAATGGAATGAAAGGATCCTAGAAGCTGTTTGGATATAGTTCAGATCAAAGGCCTTACACCCATTGGATAAGCACACTAGAAAACCACACTACATGACCGAAGACAAAACAACACTAAAACACCGCTACTATACCCATGTATGAGTTACAATGGCAACAAAATTAATGCCTTAACTACAAGTGTAAGATCCCCAACAATAGTTAGCATCAATTGATCCCTAGCTAACTGCTCAAGGTTGTTGCATAAGCCCGCAAGGAAAGGTTAGAACTGTTAGAAAATTTTACAGAAGTTATTTGAGAGAAAGTTTAACAACTTATTAATCAACATAAGGTTACTTCGATTTAGTTTTCTTAATGGAAGATATACTTTATTGTATTGTTTGATATTATATCTGTTGTTCATACAATATCCTCTTCTGAATTATGATTTTCTTCTTTGGGTCGATAATATCCCTGTTTTATCTTTCTTGCCCTGGTTGTTGGCATTGGAATCAACAGTAGGTAATGGTGGAAAGCAACAAGAACTGGTAGAAGAGAAGTTTAACAACATAAAAGAGCAATGACTGCAACAGAAAGTTAAAAAAAGCAAGAAGAATAAAACAGAGGAATCAATGACAGAATTTTCAAGCCTTCAACTTTTGCTACAAGAGGTTTGCAATTTTGGATAGGTTGAAGGAGTTCCATTGGAGATTAGAAAAGCAAAAAAAGAACTTGACAATTATAATTGGCGTAAGTTCTATCCCACTTCCCTAACTACACAAATGAGGGCAATTTATCCATAAAAAGTATAACAAACGTGTTAATTTCAAATTTATAAGATGATTACAACAAAATGTTATCCTACTCTAGAATTTAAAAGAAAAAATACCAAAAAACTTTGAAATTCAAACTTATCTTGTTGTAATTTGTATTTCAATCGAATAGTTTAAACTTCTTGTCTTCTAACTTTGATCACAAAGACTCTAATTGATGATCCATTTTTGAAGTTGGACTTCTCCTAATATCCTTTTTTATACTGATAGTGTGATCTGAGATTTATCATCAATGACGTTCTCCTTAATCCATTAACTGACTGGATCATCTGATGGCTTCACAATATGATGCCCAAATAATGAAGAAAATTTCTTTTTATGGGATCATTTGATTTGGATGGCCATATTGACTGTCCCTTCCATGATTTATTCCCAGATTACCAACCAAATTATTATACAATCATTTCCACAAACAAATAAAAATGGAAAAAAAATAAATTTATCAAAATAAAAGTGCTCAAATCAAATTTTTTATCTACATTTCCACCAAATTTTGACATGCAGATTTCTACTAAACATATTAAAAAAATCCCTATGCTAAATTTAAACGCCGACCATTTGATGATCCGATTAGGAGAGTAGATGTTCTAGATTCAACTTATATTAAGAAAGACAAATCAACGTAGGAAGACTTGGGCTTATTGTATAAAAAATGATCTTAATTTATTAGAATTAAATGAAAATATGACACTAAATAGGGCGCAATGGAAAAAAAGGATTCATGTAGCCAATCCCACTTAGTGGGATTAAGGCTTTGTTGTTGTTGTTGTTGTTACTAAATTTAAATCATCCTACCTAAAATTCACTGAATTATTTTCTTTTTATTGTACGTTATATAGCATTCATCATTTTCATACCAAGCTGTTAAAATCTGTGATGTTTAGGTTACCTTATTGTGAGTTGGAAGCTTATGATTTGAGTATCAGAAATGGACTTTTAGGTTACCGCTGCATGCACTATATTGTCATGATGCTGTTTGTGAGTTGTGACATCTATAATAGTAATTTAAAGAAATTTCCTCGTTATAAATTCCTATAAACAGAGGGGTGTGATGAGGGTGAATCTTAAACCTTGTAGCGGTTGGAGCCTTATTCACATTTTTAGCAATTCATTTGAGCTGTGATTTAGCATTTTATAATGTTATTAGAACTCATCGTACTAGCCATTTGTTTATCTTCATGACATTTGAGTCTTTTGCATAATTACCTCACTGCCATGCAAAAAAATTGTAAAAATGCCATCTCATGATAGAAACTTATTCATTTGTGACTTTAGTCTAGAATATTATATGCGGCCAATTTAGTTTTAGAATATTATATGCCTCAAATTTAGTCTATGGATTATGCAAAATTAATTTGAATTGGTCTCTAAAGAACTAAAGTGGGATCAATTTTGTATAAAACTTTCTACATGATGGATCATTAATGATCAATTTTATATAGTCCAGAGATTAAATTGGAGAAATATGAAACTCTCAGACTAAGACATCACTAAGAATAGATGGGTGCTATTCTGGGATTTAATCTGATAAATTTTTTTATGGATGATATTGCAAGTAATCTTTCTGATCTTGACGACCTGAGAAGTCAATTAACAAAATTAACTGATGTTTATGGACCTTTGGTTGATCTGGAACGCTGTCGTATCAATTTCCATACTGATTTCTGCTGTCATGTCATGTCGTCCTTACTGTGATATCACGCACTGTATACAGGAAGCCAATGAGGAGTCAAAAGCTGTCACCAAGGCCTCGGCTATGAAAAGTAGGTGTATTTCATTCTTCAGCCACCACATCTAATCCAATTTATTGACTCTATTTTCTGAATTGAGGGGTGGGGTGGAGTTCGAAAATTTCGTTCGGGGATTGCATTCACTTCTTTGATTCTTTAGCGTCGTCAAAATAATAAGGGAAATTTAAATACATACGCACGATTCTTATGTATTCACATATCTAGTACCTAAACTCATATACACATTTATATCACTTTGGTGCCATCAGGCTATGCATGAAAGGTGCATGTCATTTTTAAAGTCAGTAAAAGTGGTATTTTTTATGTGATATTAAAATTGACGTGTTATGCATGTAAATATGGAAGTTTACTAGATATTTAAGTTACTTACGAATTGTGTAGTATGTTTGTTTATGCCCCAAACAATAAACATGTTCAAGCTTATTTTGGTTGCAGCAATCAAACATCGCATGGAGAAGGATATCGATGAAGTGCTTAAAATAGCTCGGATAACCAAATCAAAACTTGAAGACGTCGACAGAGATGTATGCAATTTCTTGTTTTACTTCTTTGTCTTTGTTATTGTGCAAAATTAGCAAGTGATGTTAAATCTGCTTACATTAACACATGATTTTCATGTGTTTGGTTTACTGCTTGTCTTTGTAATTTATATTTTAAGGCTCGTCTTGAATTTCTTTTTTGTTTTTTCATAATTGTTTCCAGAATTTAGCAAATCGGCAGAAACCTGGTTGTGGAAAAGGGTCAGCTGTGGACCGATCTAGAACAGCAACTACCGTGTACTGTACTAATTTATTTCGGGTTTTTCACACTTAAATCGGGAACTTATTTGCTTATCTCCTATTTTATTTGCTCGTGATAATGACTGCAGGTCATTGAAAAAGAAGTTGAAGGACATTATGGCTGACTTCCAGGTGAGATTTTTTTTTGAATATCCATTTCTTGACATACTTATTTGTTATCTGTCCATTGCAATGGATGAATCTATTGTGGTTTTTATTTTATTGACTCTTTTTTTTTTTAATTCGGTTTTTAAAGATGGGAAAACTGAAAAGTTGCAAAAAATTTCTTTATCTTCAGTGTCCTTTATTCCGTTCAGAGCAATGTTATTAAAATAAATTTTTTATGAAGATATAAATTAATTGAATATAGAGCAAAATTATAGAAAAAATATTCATAATATTAAAAAAAATATACAAAAAATCCTATAATACTAAGAAATTATATTTTACTGTGGTCAATTAGCGCCCAGAAATGTAACTGAGGCACTTTGGGTGGCAGCGGTGGCTTGAGTCGTGTCTTGGGTTAGGGGTCCTTCTTGAATGGCACATTATCTACCTGGGGGTGGACTGCAATAGTTTGCGGTTCATCTTTTAATTAAAGAAAAAAGCACTTTGGATAAAACCTAGTTATCTTTTTATTTAGTTCTTGGTGATGTTTGTTACTTTTGATTGGTTTCCATTAAGATTGACATTCTTATGGCATGTATAGTTTATTTATTTTTGTTTACCAATTATAATCAGCATCAAGTAAATATAGAGAATGCATTAAGAATTAGAAATATTACACCTTACTGCATTATTTGAAGAATTTAATTGCAGATTTATTTTTAACCATTTTATTATGGGAGAATCTCTTTGAAGCTTTCGCTACGAGGAAATAGTAAAGCCATGGACTCTTTTTGATTAATATGTGCATTAGTTTCCTTATACATGAAAATGTTAGTTTAGAACATTTGATTATCTCATTTTATTCTAGTTGATCAATTTGAACAAAAGATGCATAAATGTTTTCCAATCAATTTGATCAATAAACCATATCTAATTTAAGGTTAGATGGGAGAAAATTTTCCCCAGAGGTGAATTTTTTTTGGTTCATGCAGATCCATCAGGTTTGAAATCTTTATTAAGTGATTGAATCCATTAGAGAATGGTATTTCTACCTTTCTAGTTGGTAATATCATTCTTAATGCCATATTCAATCACCGAAATAAAAACATTCAAAATTTGTGCAATTTAGACCAAAAAATAACCTTAATGAGTATAAATAGTTCAAGAGCCGATAGAACTAAATATAATTGGTTTAGATTTGATTTAAATGGTTAGATTAAATCCTTAAGAAGTGTCGAACATCATTTGCTTAAGTATGGATTTGATTTAATTTAGGAAGATTGACAGGCATACCACTGAATTCCTATCTATTTACATTTCTAACACCTAGAATTTCAATTTTTACATACATACCACCTTATCCATGCATGAAAAGATGTATTTCGTTCTGTTAAAAATTAAAATGGTGATGTTTTATGTTAAGGTGTTTGAAAGCCTAACACATCATTGTCTGAACTATTTTGNACAAAACAACCTTCAGGTCACCGAAAGAGACTACCTAACATCCTAATCCTTAGTCAAACACAACATCTAAGGTATATGTCCTAACACAACATCTAAATGAGTGCACGTGTTATGTTAGAAGGTTGGCGTATGTTTTGACGAGGTTGTTGTCACCAACCCCCTCCTAAGGATCTAAGGACTCTAATAGGTGTCACTAAATGCAAGTTTTATAAAACTTTTTTAAAGGGTGACCTTACATATAGNCACGAGCTTATTGGTTCAGGTCCCCGTCACGTGGTTCTACCCATCTGACATCTCAGAACCCGTGCTTATACCTTATTTCTAATACAAAATCTTCCTAAAACTCTAAAAAATACATGAAAAAAAATAAAAAGGTCTCTACCTACACGAAGACATTGTCAACGGGAATGCCAAACAAGCATGCAACGTGACTGGGCTATGCCTGGTGGGGACTTAAGGAGTGCCTGCAGAAAAGGGCTAATAATAATCATTTTGTTGCTCCCCATTTTTATTGTACATGTGTGTGCATATATATAGCATGACCCCTTGCAAAAGAGCACCCTAATATATTATCATACATATCTAAACAGACACGCACAAGCACACCAAAAGCATAAAATAATGTCTTGCTGGGGCAAACACATCAGCACAAATAGGGGTGTAAACGAGCCGAACACGAGTTGAGCATGCTCAACTCGTGTTCGGCTCGTTTATATTTCGAGCTCAAAAAGTGTGTTCGTGTTCGGCTNTAAGTGGCACCTATTAGATCTCTTAGAACCTTAGCAAGCATAGCGTGCTATTCCTTGACATCATTATTAACTGTGAAAAAAAATGTTGTTTTCCTCTACTTCGGGATTAAGACAAGGTTGCCCTCTATCACGTTATCTTTTCACTATCATCATGGTTATTGTCTCTCTTATATTTGATTGGAATTCAAATATAAACATTATTAAGGTTAATCATTTAATTTATGCTGATGATATCTTGATTATTGGTAAAGCTTATACTCTTTCTAATAAGATAATTACCAATATATTTGACACCTTTAGTAAAGTTCAAACTAATGCTTCTAAATCTAATATTACTTCTCAAAATCGATGGAGGCCTTTATTCAACTTAATATTTATTTATTATGAGGCATTGCCATTATACCTTCCAAACTTGTCATTAATGACTATCATGTACTCATTAATAAAATTCACAGTTGGCTGACAGGATGGAAACAAAAACTTTTATTTTCTATTAGTAAGATTCAGAGCTATCTTTATTATTGATTCTGTTCTACGGTTTTGTCAACATATTTGAGAAAGAAATTTTCTTCTATAATTTTTTATTTTCTTCAATGTAATGACTATGAAAGAAAACTTCACACAATTTATTGGAATAAGTTTAATGTGCGAAAACATTGTTGTGGTCTTGGACTTCTATTTTTAGATACCATTAATTTTATGTGTAAATCCAAAATAATTTAGAAATTCTACAATCCTCATTTTTGTTTTGATTGAATGGTGTTGTAATAATTATGATTCGATTTGGAAGATTTCTTAGTCTAGAGTTTATCCTTTTGAAAAAGGCTTAATTAATGTGACTAAAAGAATTAGACCTGCTTTAAATTTTAAAGTTGTTCCAACCAACTGTGTTTCCTTCTTTTATGACCTTAGTTTAACAGTTCTTATTTAAAAGAAAAGTTTAGAGACAATATTTTTAGTCGGATTAATATGTTTATTAACACTAAACATTGTAATGTTTTTTTTATAATAGTTGTTAGAACTTTGATCTTTTAATAAATGCTTTTGCTGGTTTCATTAATGTTATTTGTGATATTACCATTTCTCATGGTTATTCTTGTCTATAGAATAATACTAACATTTACTTTCATAAGTTTGTGTATTTCTACTTATATGAATCGTTTTCTTATGTGGATTGGTTTAAACTTATTTGGTTTAAATGTTATGCTATATAATTTACTTGTATTACTTGAAAAATTAATCATAAATCTAAAAAGTTGTGATATTCTCAAATTGAGAGGGATGAATATTAATAATCTTTGTGTTCCTTGTTCTAATAGCATTGAAAATCATGATCATCTCCTTTTTGAATGTCAAGTTTCTCACTACCTTCTCAATAAATGTGTTCCTTATGGATATTTTTTTTATTGCTCTTTCTAACATTGTTCAAGTTATGCATCGTTCTCATAATGTAACCTGTAAAATTCAGAGGAAATTTCATCTTCTTGCTTTATAAATTACATCATCTTTTATATGGACTAAAAAGATTCAAGTATAGTCAAAAATGAATTTATTTCTATTGACTCTATTATTTGTAATATTCATTAGATGATTTTTTATAGAAAATAAAAAATTAAGAGAAATGTACCTAATTTTATAATTGATTTTTATGGTTTCAATTATTGTTCTTTTGTAGTTCTTAGTCCTTTTCAGTTTTTTGTTTTATGCTTTGCAACTCTCAACCTCTCTTTTCTTATGATTTTTATTATTATTATTTTTTGGGCTTTTATATTGATCAAATACTATTTTATGATCTTTGCATCATGTTGTGATTTGGTTTAATATTTGATCATATATTGCCTCAATTTCCAATTTTAAGAATATATTTTCATATTCTAAATTATGGATGTAATTTTAATATTATTTTTTTGTTTTTTTAGATCTTTGTTCAAGCTCTTTTGTTATCCTTCTTGAGGTTGGTTATTGGATTGATTTTGACCCACTATCTCTCGGGTGTTTTTTTCTGGCGTTGTTAGCAGTTGATTGCTGTTGTTAGTGGTTGTGGCTTTTATTGTTTCTTACTGTTAGTGGATGTGGCTTTTGATGTTACTTATTTGTGGTAGTTGTATTTTTCAAATTAACTATCTGTTTTGCGCACCTGCAACTTCTCAGATTTTTAGGTGCAGCTGCAGCTGCACTGCCCAGGAAGCTGCTGCGGGTCTACGGGGAAGCTGACTGTCTGTTTGGTGCAACTGTGTGAAAACAGTTGTTTTTGGAAAAATGTCCATGCTACCCGTGTTTGGTAAAACTGTTTAAAAGAAGAATGTAATGGTCACATTTTTGGAACTTCAGAACAAAAATTCATTTCTAAACAGAGCATAAAGTTCAGATACACCAATGACCTAATAGTGCCCTTGAAAGTGAGGTCAATCCATGTAAACAAGTAAATATGCGAACATGCACCAAGACTAAAAACAATTAAAATATAATTTTTCTCTTTCTGAATCTCAAAGAAGATTGGTCTTCCTTAATTTTGGAATAAGAAAATAGAAGTGCAGAAGAAGGAATTGAGCAGGTGAGTGAGACGTAAGGTGCAAGCAAGAGTAAGGAAAAGACCTTACAGCAAATGGAGAAAGGATGAAACTCCTGTAAAATAGTTGGCGATCAACGCGCAGGTGCTCGTGAACTCCCTACATTCACCCATTAGAGATGTATGATTGTGATTTGGGGGGAAAGACGGAACCTTGGAGAGAGAGAGAGAGAGTCGGACGAGCTGAAAGAAATCTTGCGAAGTGAAGTGACACTGAGAACTGGGAAGACGAAGAAGCCAACTACTGCAAGGTCTTTTCTTCTCTTGGCTCTCCTGCTGCCGTCCTGATCTCCCCCCGTCCCATGCTGCCATCCTAATCTCCCCCCGTCCCCCGCCGCCCACCGGATCCTTCTCACCTTCGTCACCCGTGCCCGCCATTTCGGTCCCACGTGGGGGTAGTTGAGGTAAAAAGTCAGGTGAGAAAGCCAGACCACGGGGTACTGCTCGCGTCCCACGTTCGGCTCGAATCACGTCCCGCCGCAGGCATGCCGTTGCGCCAAACGACATAAAGTTGCGGCTCAGTGCCGCGCCGCGGCAAAACAACCGCGCCAAACAGAGCCCAAGTGTTCTTGCCTTTCTTGGATACACTTTGTTCATGTTTATTATTTTATTATTAGTGGTTGTTATGCTGTTCTTTTTACTACTTGTTTTTGGCTTTTTGTTAAGATTTGTATCGAGCTTTGATGAATACCAACCATAATTAAAACTCAACAACTTTATGAATATTTTATATATTCGGGAGTTTGGATGGAATTTTAATACTTTTCTAAGTAAGTTATGAGCTTGGTTTTTTCATTATTTACTCCCCTGTGAATTTTAACCTTTTCTTGTTTATAATTGTGATAGCATTATTTATTTCTTTCTTTTTTAGTTTTTGTACGTTTCTTTTGTTGATTGTTTTTTTCTGTTTCTTTTGCAGATTTATCACTCGTGAGTCTTCTTTTAGAGATTTTGGCTGTCCTCAAGTTGCTGGTATTATTTTATGGATCTGTTACAGTTTTTGTTATAGGTTGTAGATGTGTCTGTAGTTAGGGGTGTAAATGAACTGAACACGAACGTACAGAGTTTGTGTTCGTGTTCAGTTCGTTTGAAATTCAGATTGTTTGAAATAAGCTCGTGTTTGACATTATTCGTGAGGTCACTGTTCATGTTCGTTTCTTAACAAACGAGTTGAACACGAGCTGTTCGCGAACGACGAGCCAGTTTAATATCCATAATATTAATATATATAAATAATATATTATATTAATTATATAACTTATATTATATAAATATATAATATCAATATACACTATATTACTAATATAGTGTATTAATATNTAACACACAATGTTCGTGTTTTGCTTGTTTAACTAACTGAACTAAAAAAATTGTTCACGTTCGTCTTGTTTACTTATCAAACGAATCCAATATGAACTCATTAACGAACCAAACATAAAATATTCGCGAACAACAAGCTTTTTTGACAGCCTATCTGTAGTTGTTGGTTTCTTTTCTAATCGTTCCTTCCATTATAAATTTTATTTTTTCCTCTTTCTTTTTTTTTTTTTTTTTTTTTTT
>JXCR01066350.1:185708-230647 GCA_002079205.1 Phalaenopsis hybrid cultivar
TTTTTTTTTTTTTTTTTTTTTTTGGGTGAGTTGTAAGTTAGTGTTCACATTTTTCTAAAAAAAAAAAAACATTTAGCATGGGCCTTCTAATTAAAAAAAAAAGGTGCTGCCTAACTTTCCCACCAACCTACACATTTATTTTACATTTTAATCTCTAAATTATTTAAAACTACAGCACATTAAAATTATACCCAAAAAATTTGCCCACTAAAAACGTCTAAACTGAGCTGGACGCTGCATCTTTGTCCATATTCGTCTCCCGGGCCTCGCCGTTTCTCTCCCTCTCTCTCCCTCTCTCTCTCTCTAACTTCGCTCTTCGGCTTTCTATTTCCCCGACCAGAAACGCTGCTTCCATCGCCGTTTCATCTCCGAGCTCAATATCTTCTTCTCAGATCGAAGTGCGTTTCGTAGCTTCGGTGATCTCACCTGTGGAAGCTAAGCTTTGCTGGAAAGATGAACAATCTCTTAACGGTATAGTCTAGATTTTGAATTTTCAAATATTATAACAGATTTATTTATGATTTGAATGCGGGTTTCTGCTATGTTTCCTGATGTATGAACTCTTGAGATCTGGTATATCTGGTGTTGTTTCACGCTTGGGCGTGTTGAGAGTTTGATTAGGGTTTGTTCTTTTGGTACTGGGATTGGTGTCGGCAGCGAGTGATTAGGGTTTTGAGGTTTTGTGAGCTATAGGCGTGCTGGCATGACTGCTTGATGTTGCTAACTCTTGTTGTTTTCAGGATTGTAGCAGAATACTTCACCAAAGGAAACATTGGGGCTCGCTACCTTTTGTTTTGAATAGTTCACTAAGGATCCTATCATCTTTCCATTGTGAAAGTTTCTAATTGATTGCAAAGGTTTTATGCCTTTTTGTTCTTATTTTAGAAATGCATTGATTTTGGTTAGATCAAGCCAAATCTTTCAGGTTTGCAATTTTTTTTTAGCTTTTGCAAAATTATGAAATTGCTATTATTATACCACACCAATCTTTAATATCTATGTTATAAGACCTTGTTCTATGTTTTACCCCCTCAACAAACTCTTATTACTAGAATTGAAGCGTTGATTGGTCATCTAATGCGACCCACACCCCATTATTAATTTGGTAGTAGTATTAATTCCTACTTCTAATTTTAAATACTTATTGTATATAGTCTTCCCATTGTCAGGTCCGAAGCCCGGATGTGAAAAGTGGAGGGTTGCGTTAGGTAGTAGACAACTAGCTTAAAATTTATAGAAAATCATGACATGAATCTTTTTTATCATTGTGTAAATGCTATGCCGTCCCGTGGAAGTGACACACTTTATGACCCAAATACAATTAAAAGTGTGAAAGAGCCGTTGCATCGACTTATGGTTGTAGTGTCAAATAAGCAAGAGTTTCCACATTACGGACGGATGCGGGCAAAGAACTTAGTCCATGAAACTAATATTAAGATAGCATCTTGGAATATAGGTACTCTCATGGATAAAGTAATGAAAATAGTTGATATTATGATTCATAGAAAGATACATATTTTATTTATTAAAGAAACTAAATGGGATAAAGAAAATACTAAGGAGAATGATAGCTTAAGTTTTAAATTTTGGTATTCATGTAAGGGCCGCACTAGAAATGGTGTGGGTGTTTGAAAGATAAAGTTGTAAAAATTAATAGAATTGGAGATAAAATTATAAGACTTAAGATTATTGTTGATATTAAGATTTTTAATATTACAAGTGTTTATGCTCCTCAAGTAGGTTTAGATATAGGTTCTTAAGGTAAGTTCTAGAATGACCTAGACGACTTAATACAAATGATATCTTTTAAAGAAAAAAAAATTATTGAAGGAGATTTAAATGGACATGTGGGTAGAGTGGTAGAAGATTTTAGAAATATTCATTGTGGCTACGGTTTTGGAGTGACTAATGAAGAATGTAGAGTCATATTAGATTTTGCTTTAGCATATGATTTTGTTATTGTTAATACTTTATTCAAGAAAAGAGATGGACACATTATTACTTATAAGAATGGATCTAATAGAACACAAATTAATTATTTTCTTATGAGAAGAAGAGATTGTTGGGAATATAAATATTGTAAGGTCATTCCAAGTGAGGATTTAAGTACTCAACATCAATTATTAGTTCTAGTTTTTATGATGAAGAGTTGTAAAATAAAGAATACTATGAATCATTATCGTAAAATTATATAGGGCCACATAAAAGACGCTAGTAAAAATTTTTTTATGATAAATTTCAAGATTTGAGATGTTAATAAAAAAATAAATTTTATGTGAGATAAAATAACAAATACTATTAAATAAGTGACAAAAGATGTACCTGGAGAATCTAAAGTAAAAAATTTATAAATAAAATAAGTTGATGGTGGAAAAATATTGTGCAAGAAAAGATAAAATATAAAAAATTATGTTATAAAAATTATTTTAAATGTAAAAGCTCAGAGAATTGAGAAAAATATAAAATGCACAGTAGAGAGTCGAAGAGAATAATCAGTGAAGCTAAAAATTCTGCTTTTAGTGATCTTTATAATATATTAGATTCTAAAGAAGGTGAAAAATATATGTAGAAACTAGCTAACAAAGAGAAAAGAAAAGTAAATATTTAACTCAACTAAAGTGTATTAAAAATAAAAATTAAAAAATGTTTTTCTTAGAAAAAAAATATTCAATATACTTGGGTAAGTTATTTTGATAAACTTTTTAATAAAATTTCTTAAAATACGATCGTTCTTAGTGATCTTAATATCATTAATAATAATAAAATGTTTCATTTTTTCCGTCGCATTAGTCAAAAAGAAGTTGAGGAGGCTTTAAAGAAAATCAAAGGTGGAAAGTCTATAATTTGATGATATCCCAATTGAAGTGTTGAAATATATAGGAGACGTAGGAGTTTCTTGGCATATTAAACTCTTTAATATTATCTTAAAAACTAAAAAAGATGCCTGAGGAGTGGAGGAAGAGTATTTTAGTCTCCATTTTTAAGAATAAAGGGGATACAAGAGTGCAAATTATAGAGGTATTAAGTTGATGTGTCATACTTTAAAATTATGGGAGAGGGTAATTGAACATAGGTTAAAACATATTACAAATATTTCGCATAATCAATTTGGATTTATGTTGGGCAGATCTATACATTTATTGAAAGGTTTGATGGAGAAGTTCAGAGAGAATAAGGAGGATTTACATTTGATTTTTATTGATTTAGAAAAAGCTTACGATAAGGTTCCAAGAGATATTCTTTGGAGAGTTCTAGAGAAGAAAGGTGTTGATATGACTTATATTCAAGTCATTGAAGATATGTATGCTAGAGATGTTACTTGTGTTCGTACAGAAGGATGATTTACTAAATATTTTCCTATTTCATTTGGATTACATCAGGGATCGACTTTAACCATATCTTTTTTGCTTTAGTTATGAATGCTCTTACTAGACATTTACATAAAGATGTACCTAGGTGTATGCTTTTCGTTGATGATATCCTTATCCTGGATAAGACTAGAGAGAAAGCTCAGGAAAAACTTGAATTATGGAGGTTGGAGTCTAAAGGTCTTCGTTTGAGTAGAACTAAAACTAAACACTTGGAATGTAATTTTAGTAACAGTAGCTCTAGTGACAGAGTTGTAACTATGGGTGATAAAATTATTAAAAGGTGTGGACCCTTTAGATATCTCCACTTTATTGTTCAAAGTGATGGTGATATAGATGGGGATCTGATTAGTAGAATTCATGTTGGTTGGTTGAAGTGGAGGAATGCTTCGGGCCTATTGTGATAGAAAAGTACTGCTTAGACCGAAAGGAAAATTTTATAAGATGACGGTGAGACTTGCAACGCTCTATGACACTGAATGTTGGTCTTTAAAAGAGAAGCATAAAACTAAGTTAAATTTTGCCGAGATGAGAATGCTTAGGTGGATGAGTGGCTTTACACTTAGAGACAAAATATGAAATAAATATATCTGTGACAGGTTTGGTGTAGCTCCAGTGGCAGACATAATTAGAGAGAGTCGTCTCAGATGATTTGGTCACATTAAATGTCGACCATCTAATGATCTGATTAGGAGAGTAGATGTTTTAGATTCAACTTATGTTAAGAAAGGCAGAGATAGACCTAGAAAGACTTGTGCATATTGTATAAAAAATGATTTTACTTTATTAGAATTAAATGAAAATATGACACTCAACAAGACATAATGGGAAAAAAAGGATTCATGTAGCCGACCTCTTAGTGGGATAAAGCTTTGTTGTTGTATTGTATATAGTCTTCCCACACCTCGATTTGGTTCTTCTTCAACAAATCCCTTGTTCTAATTTTTTATACATGTGATTTAATGGAGCGAGCTCAGAGCTCACTTATCTTCTGCTTATTTTTTATTGGCTACATTCATCGTGACCGCCAACTTCATTGGAGTACCTACTAATAATTAATATAGCAGNAGTGTATGCTTTTCGTTGATGATATCCTTCTCCTGGATAAGACTAGAGAGAAATCTCAGGAAAAACTTGAATTATGGAGGTCGGAGTCTAAAGGTCTTCATTTGAGTAGAACTAAAACTAAATACTTGGAATGTAATTTTAGTAGCAGTAGCTCTAGTGACAGAGTTGTAACTATGGGTGATCAAATTATTAAAAGGTGTGAACCCTTCAGATATCTCCACTTTATTGTTCAAAGTGATGGTGATATAGATGGGGATCTGAGTAGTAGAATTCACGTTGGTTGGTTGAAGTGGTGGAATGCTTCGGGCCTATTGTGTGATAGAAAAGTATTGCTTAGACTGAAAGGAAAATTTTATAAGATGGCGGNACATATTACAAATATTTCGCATAATCAATTTGGATTTATGTCGGGTAGATCTATACATTTATTGAAAGGTTTGATGGAGAAGTTCAGAGAGAATAAGAAGGATTTACATTTGATTTCTATTGATTTAGAAAAAGCTTACGATAAGGTTCCAAGAGATATTCTTTGGATAGTTCTAGAGAAGAAAAGTGTTGATATGACTTATATTCAAGTCATTAAAGATATGTATGCTAGAGCTGTTACTTGTGTTTGTACAGAAGGATGATTTACTAAATATTTCCTATTTCAGTTGGATTACATCAGGGATCGACTTTAACCATATCTTTTTGCTTTAGTTGTGAATGCTCTTACTGGACATTTACAGAAGGATGTACCTTGGTGTATGCTTTTCGTTGATGATATTCTTCTCCTGGATAAGACTAGAGAGAAAGCTCAGGAAAAACTTGAATTATGGAGGTCGGAGTCTAAAGGTCTTCATTTGAGTAGAACTAAAACTAAATACTTGGAATGTAATTTTAGTAGCAGTAACTCTAGTGACAGAGTTGTAACTATGGGTGATCAAATTATTAAAAGGTGTGGACCCTTTAGATATCTCCACTTTATTGTTCAAAGTGATGGTGATATAGATGGGGATCTGAGTAGTAGAATTCATGTTGGTTGGTTGAAGTGGTGGAATGCTTCGGGCCTATTGTGTGATAGAAAAGTACTGCTTAGACCGAAAGGAAAATTTTATAAGATGGCGGTGAGACTTGCAACGCTCTATGACACTGAATGTTGGTCTTTAAAAGAGAAGCATAAAACTAAGTTAAATGTTGCCGAGATGAGAATGCTTAGGTGGATGAGTGGCTTTATACTTTGAGACAAAATGCGAAATAAATAGATCTGTGACAGGGTTGGTGTAGCTCCAGTGGCGGACATAATTAGAGAGATTTGTCTCAGATGGTTTGGTCACATTAAATGTCGATCATGTAATGATTCGATTAGGAGAGTAGATGTTTTAGATTCAACTTATGTTAAGAAAGGCAGAGATAGACCTAGAAAGACTTGTGCATATTGTATAAAAAATGATTTTACTTTATTAGAATTAAATGAAAATATGACACTCAACAGGACATATTGGAAAAAAGGATTCATGTAGCCGACCTCTTAGTGGGATAAAGGTTTGTTGTTGTATTATTGTATATAGTCTTCCCACACCTCGATTTGGTTCTTCTTCAACAAAACCCTTTTTGTAATTTCTTATACATGTTATTTAATGGAGCAAGCTCAGAGCTCACTTTATCTTCTGATTATTTTTTATTGGCTACATTCATCGTGACCGCCAACTTCATTGGAGTACCTACTAATAATNGTCGTCTCAGATGGTTTGGTCATATTAAATGTCGATCATCTAATGATTCGATTAGGAGAGTAGATGTTTTAGATTCAACTTATGTTAAGAAAGGCAGAGATAGACCTAGAAAGACTTGTGCATATTGTATAAAAAATGATTTTACTTTATTAGAATTAAATGAAAATATGACACTCAACAGGACATATTGGAAAAAAAGGATTCATGTAGCCGACCTCTTAGTGGGATAAAGGTTTGTTGTTGTTGTATTGTATATAGTCTTCCCACACCTCGATTTGGTTCTTCTTCAACAAATTCCTTTTTCTAATTTCTTATACATGTTATTTAATGGAGCAAGCTCAGAGCTCACTTATCTTCTGATTATTTTTTATTGGCTACATTCATCGTGACCGCCAACTTCATTGGAGTACCTACTAATAATTAATATAGCAGTGCCTCTTCTTCCTAGCTGCCTCCCTCGCTATTTTGGCAGCCAATCTGAGCAGTAGAAATCACCCCTCAAACCTTGTCTGGTATAATTGGTTGTGAGAAGGCTTTTTTTTGCAATCAATGGGAATTTAAGGGTTGTTTAGGCAAATGTTTTAACTTAGTATTTTATTTAAGTTAATATTTTAGCAAGGGTGCATCTTTATAGATTTAATATATTGGGTTTGCACAAATAATATTNACTGAGCAGTAGAAATCACCCCTCAAACCTTGTCTGGTATAATTGGTTGTGAGAAAGCTTTTTTTGCAATCAATGGGAATTTAAGGGTTGTTTAGGCAAATTTTTTAACTTAGTATCTTATTTAAGTTAATATTTTAGCAAGGGTGCATCTTTATAGATTTAATATATTGGGTTTGCACAAATAATATTNCGCAATCAATGGGAATTTAAGGGTTGTTTAGGCAAATGTTTTAACTTAGTATCTTATTTAAGTTATTATTTTAGCAAGGGTGCATCTTTATAGATTTAATATATTGGGTTTGCACAAATAATATTAAAAAATATGGTGATCAATCTGTGTTTGTGTCTCGGGGCATTTACATATGTATACGTATGTATTTATTTCTATATGTATGTATGTATGTTTATGGTTTGATGGCACAATAATTGAAAGCTTTNTTATGGTGATAAATCTGTGTTTGTGTCTCGGGGCATTTACATATATATACGTATGTATTTATTTCTATATGTATGTATGTATGTTTATGGTTTGGTGGTACAATAATTGAAAGCTTTAAAGGTTTTTTGTTGTCTCTCTAATTCAAAAAATTGTTTGTTCTTCACCAAGCTCACTGGACTTGGAACTATGTTTCCCGATTGATATACTAACCTAAATTTAATGAGATTCTGTTATCTTGTTGCCGAGATGAGAAATACGCTTAGTGTAGTATTTGATGGAATGCACGCATAATAGTTTGATCACGCACTAGCGAAGATCAATTGATGATCAAATCTTTATATTTATGCTCAACTTTCTGAGGTACGCTTCTACAGTTCAATGGGTCATTTATAAGTAGCCCGAGTTAGATCCAAACTATTTTGCGTTTTTATAGGTGTAGTTGTTTGGTTTGTGGCTACCATTTGTCTTTGCGATTTTATCTTAATTGCTGCTTAATCTTAAAACATTAATGTCTTACCACCTAGTCTTTGTTATTTTCTTATGCAACAGGACTCCTTTGAGCTCCCCCGGGAACCGTCATTGAGAGAGGGAGATGTTGAACAGGGATTGCAGGCCGCTACTCATTCTTCTGAATTGGGTATGGAAGGATTCTTTAAACAGGTAACTATGAATTTTTTAAACTAGTTTGGTTTTCTATATGATTATGTATTTACTTGGACCGTCATAAAATGGTTTCCCTATTCTATCATAGGTTCAAGATATTGACAAACAAATCGAAAAGCTTTCGAAACTACTGACAAAGCTTCAGGTATGAATTCAAATTTCTTTCAATTATGTAATTTTTTTCTTTATATATGACATAGTATAGAATTTTTTTGTTTGCTTCATCTAATTGTTTGAATTTCCCTCGCAAAGTTTGTGCTCAAGCGCTCAAGCATAAGTGGCCATAAATAGATTGCTATCTGGGCTCAAACATTCCTTGGGTTGGTGAACTTCGAATAAACCAGATAAAAATGGAAAACCAAGTTTTAAGTATTGTGATTTAAATTTTCTGATAAACATTTCAAAGGAAGCGCGGCATCAATATTAAGCAAATGTTTTCAATGGACGAAGTGTAATGCAAAGTGCAAATTTTTTTATGTTTTGGGCACAAACCATAATGTGTTGTTCAGTTATTTGAAACACTCATATAATAATGACTTATTAATTCCCTACAACCTCCATTGAAAAATTAAATCATCAAAGATTTATAGTAAATTATCAATTCTTTTTGACATATTAAAGATACTAGTTATCAATTGATTTCTTTACGAAAGCTATAGCTTTAATCACAAAATGATGCAGAATGATTTGGTCACACGCTCGCACACACGCATAAATTTAAGAAATATATGAGTATTTCAAATCATATAAAATCATCAAGCAGCTGAGTTTTATTTCTATAATTGAAATTCAATTGTATCAAGGTTGATCAGAATTAAGAACTCTTACAAACCCAATAATAAAATATTTATAATAAAGTAGATAAAGAGCGAAGATAACCAAAGTGAAGAAGGTCGAAGTCTCATGCCAGTGTAAAGGGATGATTTTTTTTTTGGAATTGGGTATTTACACTTGCTACAAATTTATAGGAATCATATATCCAACAACACTTAAGATTGAAATATGGAGTATGAATATTTATTGAATAAATTTTTTCCAAATTAGATGCCTTAGGTAGTTATATCCTTAGTCAGATGCTCTTTATATCCTAAGTCGGATGCTCTTTCATTGATTCAATTCAAATACAGAAACACATTAAGCTTGACATAATTGTTTAAGGATAAGTTAAAATAATGGAATGAAAGGATCCTAGAAGCTGTTTGGATATAGTTCAGATCAAAGGCCTTACACCCATTGGATAAGCACACTAGAAAACCACACTACATGACCGAAGACAAAACAACACTAAAATACCGCTACTATACCCATGTATGAGTTACAATGGCAACAAAATTATGCCTTAACTACAAGTGTAAGATCCCCAACAATAGTTAGCATCAATTGATCCCTAGCTAACTGCTCAAGGTTGTTGCATAAGCCCGCAAGGAAAGGTTAGAACTGTTAGAAAATTTTACAGAAGTTATTTGAGAGAAAGTTTAACAACTTATTAATCAACATAAGGTTACTTCGATTTAGTTTTCTTAATGGAAGATATACTTTATTGTATTGTTTGATATTATATCTGTTGTTCATACAATATCCTCTTCTGAATTATGATTTTCTTCTTTGGGTCGATAATATCCCTGTTTTATCTTTCTTGCCCTGGTTGTTGGCATTGGAATCAACAGTAGGTAATGGTGGAAAGCAACAAGAACTGGTAGAAGAGAAGTTTAACAACATAAAAGAGCAATGACTGCAACAGAAAGTTAAAAAAAGCAAGAAGAATAAAACAGAGGAATCAATGACAGAATTTTCAAGCTTTCAACTTTTGCTACAAGAGGTTTGCAATTTTGGATAGGTTGAAGGAGTTCCATTGGAGATTAGAAAAGCAAAAAAAGAACTTGACAATTATAATTGGCGTAAGTTCTATCCCACTTCCCTAACTACACAAATGAGGGCAATTTATCCATAAAAAGTATAACAAACGTGTTAATTTCAAATTTATAAGATGATTACAACAAAATGTTATCCTACTCTAGAATTTAAAAGAAAAAATACCAAAAAACTTTGAAATTCAAACTTATCTTGTTGTAATTTGTATTTCAATCGAATAGTTTAAACTTCTTGTCTTCTAACTTTGATCACAAAGACTCTAATTGATGATCCATTTTTGAAGTTGGACTTCTCCTAATATCCTTTTTTATACTGATAGTGTGATCTGAGATTTATCATCAATGACGTTCTCCTTAATCCATTAACTGACTGGATCATCTGATGGCTTCACAATATGATGCCCAAATAATGAAGAAAATTTCTTTTTATGGGATCATTTGATTTGGATGGCCATATTGACTGTCCCTTCCATGATTTATTCCCAGATTACCAACCAAATTATTATACAATCATTTCCACAAACAAATAAAAATGGAAAAAAAATAAATTAATCAAAATAAAAGTGCTCAAATCAAATTTTTTATCTACATTTCCACCAAATTTTGACATGCAGATTTCTACTAAACATATTAAAAAAATCCCTATGCTAAATTTAAACGCCGACCATTTGATGATCCGATTAGGAGAGTAGATGTTCTAGATTCAACTTATATTAAGAAAGACAAATCAACGTAGGAAGACTTGGGCTTATTGTATAAAAAATGATCTTAATTTATTAGAATTAAATGAAAATATGACCTAAATAGGACACAATGGAGAAAAAGGATTCATGTAGCCGACCCCACACAGTGGGATTAAGGCTTTGTTGTTGTTGACTCAATGGAGAAAAATGATTCATGTAGCCAACCCCATTAGTGGGATTAAGGCTTTGTTGTTGTTGTTTTTGTTCAAAGGCGCAATGGAAAAAAAGAATTCATGTAGCCAATCCCACTTAGTGGGATTAAGGCTTTGTTGTTGTTGTTGTTGTTACTAAATTTAAATCATCCTACCTAAAATTCACTGAATTATTTTCTTTTTATTGTACGTTATATATCATTCATCATTTTCATACCAAGCTGTTAAAATCTGTGATGTTTAGGTTACCTTATTGTGAGTTGGAAGCTTANGATTC
Organism: Phalaenopsis hybrid cultivar; assembly: GCA_002079205.1. Taxonomy (NCBI): domain Eukaryota; kingdom Viridiplantae; phylum Streptophyta; class Magnoliopsida; order Asparagales; family Orchidaceae; genus Phalaenopsis; species Phalaenopsis hybrid cultivar. The sequence continues at coordinate 196,672 of JXCR01066350.1, forward strand.
ATGTAGCCAATCCCACTTAGTGGGATTAAGGCTTTGTTGTTGTTGTTGTTGTTGCTAAATTTAAATCATCCTACCTAAAATTCACTGAATTATTTTCTTTTTATTGTGCGTTATATAGCATTCATCATTTTCATACCAAGCTGTTAAAATCTGTGATGTTTAGGTTACCTTATTGTAAGTTGGAAGCTTATGATTTGAGTATCAGAAATGGACTTTTAGGTTACCGCTGCATGCACTATATTGTCATGATGTTGTTTGTGAGTTGTGACATGTATAATAGTAATTTAAAGAAATTTCCTCGTTATAAATTCCTATAAACAGAGGGGTGTGATGAGGGTGAATCTTAAACCTTGTAGCGGTTGGAGCCTTATTCACTTTTTTAGCAATTCATTTGAGCTGTGATTTAGCATTTTATAATGTTATTAGAACTCATCTTACTAGCCATTTGTTTATCTTCATGNATCTGCTTACATTAACACATGATTTTCATGTGTTTGGTTTACTGCTTGTCTTTGTAATTTATATTTTAAGGCTCGTCTTGAATTTCTTTTTTGTTTTTTCATAATTGTTTCCAGAATTTAGCAAATCGGCAGAAACCTGGTTGTGGAAAAGGGTCAGCTGTGGACNACAACGAACAGCTGAAAGGAACTCCAGAATCAATCAATCAGGCGATCAACTGTTTGTATGCGATCTATTCAATATTATTATTTATTTCCGCCAACTCTTCTGCATCTCTTGATATTTTTGTGTCGTATACGCTGTCGGGAGCAGCATTTTTTTTTGTTTTTTTTTTTGTAATGAATTGGATACTATTAGCGAAAAATAAATTTGTTATTATTATGAATTTTAATTATGGATGGTGTGGTATAGGGGTGATTAGCTGTTAGATCTAACTACGTATTTAATATTGATTATTAGAATGGTAATTATTGTCTTTATCATTATTCTTTTTTTCTAAAGCAGTGCGCTCTATGGATGCACACCCGATTCCTATGTATTTATACATCTTGACACCTAAATTTTATTTATTTTTTTAAAAATTTTCCACCTAAATCATTCACCTCATATATGAAATATCAAAATTTTAACTTTTACAAAGGAAATATTGCTTTTCATGCATGGGTACTGTAGCACATATATTGTACAAGTAAAATTTGAAGTTTAGCATACGCTGCATGTATGTATGCAAATCTTTCTAACAAAATTTGGGGCAATATTTTAAATTATAAGACTTGCACTTTAGCTGGAACAAATATTGACTCCAAACGTAGAGATATGTTCGAAATCTAATAAAATTATGCCGTGCATGTGACGGAAAAATATTTTATCCCTACTTTCACCTTGTGCTTTAGTACATTTACATAAATACCAAACAATTCTTACAAATCTAACTCGTAAAATCTTTGACAATACATTTAAATATATTGCTATTAAAATTTTAAAAGGGGAATACACTTTTTTACCTTTTCATGCATAAGTTCAAAATGCAAGTGTAAAAAATCAAATTTCAAGTGTAAGATATATAAATACATAAGAATTGTGATATTCAAGTAAAATCCTAAAATCTGATGCTTTGCGTAAGAATCAAGAAAGAAAAATGCGCATCGCATATTTGAGAGAAAAAGTAAAATATGAGGGGAAAAAAACAAAAAGAAAACGACAGAAAACTCCTCATATTAAGCTTCGTTTAAATTGATAGGGTTTACGTGAAAGAACATAAAACTTTATATTCTCATGTACTTAATTTTTTATTGTTTAACATAATAATAAATGAGCAGATTTAGGAACAAGACTGTCGACTCAACAATTTAGACTCACTCCCGCATAAAATTTATATTCCAAAGTCAATATTATAAAAAACGTAAACATAAAGCATGCATCAATCTGGCTAAAAGAAATAAACAATATTGCTTAAGGATTTGATTCGCAATCAATTTAGAAGGTTCACAAATTTCATTACATGTTTACCTGAAGCTTATGGGCATTCGCTACCAAGTGATGTGGAGCCATTCAAGTGATTCTGCTGGCAATCTGTTCATTCGAAGGAGAAGTAACAAATAGGTCTTTCCCTTCCTTCCTGAAATGGTGACAAGGATTGATTGATTGCAAAATATATAAAATTTTGAAAATATATCCTTGCATACATAACGGTAAATTGCAATTAAAATAAAAAAAAAAAATACAAAATATGTAACATTTTGAAAATAGATTTTTAACTTGTTTTATTATGGGTAAAGTAAAGCTTCAGTCTCCTCACCAAAGGCTTCACTCTGTTCAGAACCAATTAAGGCTCTCTTAAGCAAAAAAAGTATATGTAATCATTTTCCTGTTATAATCAGTCCAACTAATTAAAAAATAGATTAATTCAGTTTCTAAATGTAAATTTACACTTAAATAGTTTTTCATGAGTAGTACTATTTCAGCCAATATTAAAAAAAGTGTGGATTAAATTTGCACACGTGTGAAGAGTTAGGGATTATTTTGAGACTTTTCTCAAAAATTTGAAGATGAATACGATGGATGAATATGAAACATACCCAGACCCAACTTTTCAAGAACACCTTGGTCGAATATGCCATTTTTATTAGATCCATCATTCCCACTAATGTAAGAATTAAATCTGTTGACAGCTTCCTGTAATTCCTGCAAAGAAACAGACGCCCATCTTTTAGGAGAACTGAAATAAATAAAACGATCAGCATAAGGCTTTTGTAGATGATGGCTCAAATATGTTTTTTGAGCTTCTAGGTTCATTTACATACATACCACACAATTCTTATCCATATTTAGATATCTATCCCCCAACTTCAATATCTACATGCATATCACTCAAATTTTTATCATCACATTAAAAATACCACTCACCGTAATGTCCATGAATCTTCTATTAACGGATGTGATTTTCCAACACCCCATCCCAACAGGCTTTAAGCTTCAGAACATCAACACCTATGAAGAGATAACCGACCTCTATAAGCATATTGATCATTATCGAATCATCATGCAAATTCAGCGTGCCTCTGACGTGCTTTTGTATCTAGTGTTCTAAACCACTCTTAAATAACAAACTCGCACCTAGTTCTACTTTGCCACGAGCACTGTAAACACCTTTAATGAGTTTGTCAGACTATTCGCGGAACAATTCATGGCAAACCGACTAATCATCAATGATTCATCCCATCTCTCCGGAATTCGCCAAAGTGAAGGAGAGTTGCTTAAGAACTACTTTAAATTCTGGAGTTATTGATAGGAGCCTTCGTTGAGAAATTCTGCCCAGAACCTTTCTACTTATCACTAATGCAGTAGATAGTTTGTTCTTATGTTGACCTTATACACCATGTTATGCTCGAAATTCGTGTCGAATGATAAAAATTTGTTGGAGGTGTATCAACTGTCATTGTATTTTCGGGCGAAACCAACCTCATTGCTTGAAAATATCAAGATCTGCAGCACTTTATATTTTTATCGTACATAAATTTTATATATATATATATATATATATATATATATAAGTTCAGTTAGTGCCCTCCTTTTGCTCCTTGTGCAGGATCAGGGGTTTAAATCCCCAGCTAAGCATGAAAAATATTATTTTTGTCGGACCACCATGCGAGCCAATAGGCGGGCCACAAAAATGCAATTGTGGTCTAGCACCGCAGGCCGCGTAAAGGGGAGTGGGGAGCCAGACCAGTGGGACGCAACCTCGAAAATTTTGAGGGTTGGAAGTTGAGCTGGTGGTAGTTGGATCGACGCAAGTAATTCGAACCACGAGCTGCAGGATTTGGAAGGATTCATTTGAGGTTCCTCGAGGAAGGATTCATCTAAGGTTTCCTGAAGGGGAGTCGAGCTGAGCAACTTCGAACTAGGATTGTCGTGAAGGGGCTCACTCCCACCCAAGCTTTAGAGGATCTTCCCTCAGATTTTGATGGTGAGGACATTGAAAGTGAGTTGAAGGTGTTCTCTAACGACGACGAGGAGGGTGGAGGGAAACGTTGACGTCGAGTAATGCTCTACTCTTCCTTATACGCTTTTAGTGTATTTGTATTGGTCATGTTGTACAAACTATACAAATGTAGCTATTTCTTTTCAGCTTTTATCAGAATAATGTTGTATGAACGATAATAGTTTGTTGATCGTCTTGTTTAGTTATTTGATTTTGTTGGTTTTTTTGCCCCTTGAATATTTTTGTGATAGTGTTGAATCATATTTTCTTTTAATGCTATAGTGGATACCACATATCATTTAGAAATTCTAGTATCTAAAAAAGTTTATGTGAGGATAAATCGTCAGCGGCTTTTCACTTGTCTAGGGTTGTGCATTAGAGTATTACTTAATGATGTTAAACTGTATAGGAAAAGCCAACGGAAGTCCACTGAAGACTTTTTAACCCATCCAAGGTTGTTTGTTGGAGCATTGCTCGCTTACAAACCTGTGTGAAAGGGATCAGGTGTAGTCCAACAAAGACTGTTAACATATCCAGAGTTGTTTATCGGAGTAAAAACTCGGCGATATTAACCTATATAGAAGAGCTTAGATCGAATCCCCCTGGAATTAATTGTGCTATGACTAAAATGAAACTGAAGTTATATATTTATCGAGTCGAGAGCATGAATTGCACTTTCGAGAGATATCACTTATGTAGAGTAAAGTAAGTGAATGATATTCATTTAAGAAGTTTGACATACATTGACACGGTATGCAAGAAGTGATGTAATAACAGACATTGACTACGTGTTGTAGTGTTACTGGTAGTACTTGCGAGGATTCTCTACATTCCATGTCCGGGTCAAGATTTTTTCTTCTGAATCTCTAAGCTTGAAGGTTCCAGGCTTGATTGTGGCAGCGACGATATATGGGTCTTCCCAGAGATGGGACAGTTGCTTGCGTTGCGGACCACAACTGACGGCTTCAATACTACGCAAGATCAGGTCACCGATGAAGATAGGTCGATGCTCGACTCTCCAGTTGAAGTGACGAGCAACTCTTTGGCGTTATGAAGCGACTCTAACGTGGACCACATTGCGTGTTTCTGAGAGTAGATCTACATGTTGTTGGAGCTTTTCCTCGTTGCTATCAGAGTCGAAAGTCTTAACTCGTGGGTTTGAAACTCCGATATCAACTGGGATGACAGCCTCAGTGTTAAAACATAAGTTATATGGAGTTTTCCCAATTGGAGTTCACGATGTGGTGCGATAGACCCAGAGGATGTTGTAGAGCTCCTTCGCCCACTACCCCCCAACCTTCTCAAAACGAGTCTTCAACCCCTTGCACACCATTTAATTTGACGCCTCTGTTTGTCCGTTGGTTTGGGAATGCGCCTTGGCAGTGTGCACCAACTGGTGTGAAGATCCTTGCAGAATTACTTGAAGTGCTTTTCAGAGAATTGAGTCTCATCATCAGTAATAATCTTCGCGGAGATTTCGTAGCGACGAACAATGTTTTTTCTAAACACACTGCTTCGCACTGGCATCAGTGATTGATATTACTGGTGTTAATTTCAACTGGTGATTCCTAAAAAAATAGTTAACCCAATAATGATCGTCATCACCCGACAAGATACCTGAGCAATGAAAACTCTGAATGGCTTCATGATTTCGATAAACTCATTGTAGGAGGAAATCGTAGGCAGGCAGTCAAGATTGCCTCATGAAGAGTAATACACCCAGAAGGAGGAGAATACACTCGGTTGGTTCAAGACAACAATTTCACCACCATGTCTTTCGAGAAGTAATATTTCTTTTGAAACAAAATTAAGTTGCTCTCTGTTAGAATTGATGTTGCATCCTCCGAGTGCTGTCCATTTGATTCTCAGCGAGACGAGGTTATCCAGTTATCATCATTTCCGCAACGTGAAAAAAGATTCCAATGCTTGTCTACCACACAGAATGGGGATGTCTTTCCTCTTCGCCGCAACGTGAAAGAAGATCACATGCTCGCATGTTTCGCAGGATAGGGACGACTTTCCTCATCGCTGTAACGTGAAAGAATATCTTGTTGCTCGTCTGCTATGCAGAACGTGATAACTTTCCTATTTGTTGCAAAACAAAAGAATATGTTGCTCGACTCCTATGAAGGATGAGAACAATTTTCCTCTTGGTTGCAACGCGAAAGAAGATCTCATTGCTCCCCGACCTGCGTAGCAGGACGAAGACGACTTTGTTCTTTTGGAAAAAAAGGGGGCCGCTGTAAAAAAAAGAAACAATCTCCTCAAATTTCACCTTTTCCAATCTAAATCTCGTAACCGATCCGTCTTGTAGGTCTAACTTTGCGTCGGTTCAAATTCTATTGATTTAGCTCCTGGACTGGTTCAAATCCCGCAGCCTGNTAAGAAAAGAAACAATCTCCTCAAATTTCACCTTTTCCAATCTAAATCTCGTAACCGGTCCGTCCTGTAGGTCTAACTTTGCGTCGGTTCAAATTCTATTGATTTAGCTCCTGGACTGGTTCAAATCCCGCAGCCTGCGGTCTGAATTCCCTTCGCAAGTCCAGCTATCATCAGCCCGCCTTCCAACCCTCCAAATTCCTGCAGCTCCATCACGGCCGCTCCCATTTATGCGGCCCACTGTGTCATACCACAGTTAGGGGTGTAAACGAGTCGAACACGAGTGAGCCCAGGCTCAGCTTGTGAGCCCAGGCTCAGCTCGTGTTCGGCTCGTTTATATTTCGAGCTTGAAAAGTGTGTTCGTGTTTGGCTCGTTTTCTTAGCTAGCCGAACACGAGCCGTTCACGAACAAAGAGTCATTTTGACAACCTTAATCACGTAGTCATAAGATGTTAAAAATTGGGACAAGATTTAAAATATCATTTAAATCGAATTTAATAATTTTTATTCTATTTTTTTTCATTAATATTTTTAATTGATTATAAATATATTTAGCCTTGTAGTCAATTAATTTTTTAAAAAATACTACTCATCAAAGATATATATAAAATTAATTAGTACTATTTCGAGCCAAAACGAGCCGAACACGAACGAAAAAATATTTGTTTGTGTTGTTCGTGTTCGGCTCGTTAACTTAGCGAACGAGCTGGACACGAGCTATTTTGACAGCCCTAACCACAGTTGCATTGTTGTTGCCTGCCCATTAGCCCTTATCGTGGTCCCGCAAAAATAATATTTTTCATGCTTAATAGGAAATTCGAACATGTGTCCCTGCGCAAGGAGGAAGAGGGCACCAACCGAGCTGAGCCAAGTTCTCTGATTAAACATGTATGCATTTTATTCTTGTGTTGATGTTAAACGGTGATAACATATATATATATATGCAAGATAAAAATATAAAGTGCTCTAGGTCTTGATATTTTCAAGCAACGAGGTCGGGTCTACCCAAAAATATAGGGCAACTGATACACATCCGACAAATCTTTTTCTTTTAGTACGAATCTCAAGCACAACACAGATCTCGAGGCAATTTTTTAAATAAGAAATATTGAAACTTCGATAAAAAGGTCGTCTAAAACTCTGATTTCAACAAACTTACAGTCAAACCGACCGGCTCGACAAGAATAACCCAATATTACTAAAATTAGTTTAATCCAAACCAAATGAAGCCCAGATCAAACCATTAAACTGTTTTTGAAAGTTTTTTGAACATATTTGAAATGTCAAACAAATGTCAATTCTGAAGAAATTATAGTCAAAGTCGAGTGTCTTGATAGGAAGAATCCAACGAGTTCAAGATTACTCAATTCTAATATTATTAAGAAACTCAAACATTCATCAAATATCGTCCGATCGAGGGAATGCAGCAAAGTCATCTAATCAAAGTGATTCATATTCCAATATTAATTGCACCCAAAACTCTATAAATAGAGTCTCACCCCTCTCATTTGGGGAAGAGAAGAGCTTGAGGCTTAAAAAAGAACATGAAGCTTTGAGAAGAAATTGCAATCCAACACTACTCCCGCCGACTGTCGTTGACCATCGTCAAACGCAATCGAGCATTCATGCCACTGTCGACCACTGTCAATCACCACCGACGTCGTCGACCATCGGCAATCTCCATCGACCACCATCGGCCGCCTTCAATTACCATCAAACACCGTCGACCACCACCAACTGGATGCCTTCAATCAGTATCGGTCGCCGCCTGTTGACGTAACTTTAGAAACCTAGTAACTATTTCCCGCCTATAGGACAAGTAGTTGCAACTTTAATCATATTTTTATAGTGGAATACTTCAGCTGGCTCAATCCACGTGGTTTTCCCCTTTTCGATTTTCCACGTAAAAAAATCTGGTGTCATTATTAGTTGTGTTCTCTTTTATGAGTGTGTGTTCAATTTTCATATCATACTAAGACGATAATCTGTGACTCTAATACCGCGAATTGTCTAGCACACATCACACTTACTTTACAAAAGTTAGATAATCATTTTCATGCATATCACACCAAAGTGTCATAGACGTAAATAAGAAATTTTAGGCGTTAGATATGTAAAATAGAAGAATTAGCTGGCATTGATGTAAATTTCCCTAACTTTCAAAGTAAAGATATGCCATATGCCTTGCTACAATTCAAACTCCAACGGATTAAACCATAAGATTTGGCAAGTTCTAACTTAAGAAAACATACGGATGCAATCCGGAAAGCTACTAATTGCCACAATCCAAGAGTTTCTTCAGCGGCTGATTCCAAGAATATCTACATTTTTTTTTGTAATCGGCAAAAGTACGACTTTTTATGTATTTTTATTGTGCATCTGATTTCTGGTTGCAATAATAAATCAACCTCACCGCCTACAGACCACCGAACCTTGTTAATTACAAGTCAACCACTCTCTTTCACCCATTTTTCAAATACTCGATCAAATGTCAAAATTCAGAGGAAAACCCTGCCCCATATTTTTCATTTTTATCACAATCTCAATAGTTTGATCGTGACAAACATAAATACATCGTTTCAATAATTCAAAAAAATCACTTCGGTGATTACTTTATAAATATCAATATTTTGAGTGATTTGTATGTAATTATCCCTAAAAGATAATATATCTTTCATACCTCCCATGATGATAGTTTTTTCATAATCGCGGGAAGTTTATCATAATCATCTTCTGAAATCATTATTTCAGCTTTCATGGAAGCTCCTCCTGTTAGAATCATATTTTCTAGAAAACAAGCATTAAGAGTTTATCTAATAGAATGAGACGAATTTGAACATTTAGTCAATTCAGGGACTAATTACATACCTGATGAATCCAAAGAATCTGCCGTGAATTTATTAAATAATAAATTTTGACTTAGTTGAAAATCAGCATAACAAAATAAAACAAATAAAAAATTAGACAGAGAAAAAGGCATAAAAATACAATCAAAAGGAAGGGATATAAAAATTAAGGTGCAATAACATACAGACCAACCAAAACTTGGTATTTACAAATCAACCACCCTCTTTCATCCATTTTTCAAATTCCCACTCAAATATCAAAATTCATGATAAAACCCCAACCCATGTTTTTCATTTTATCAAATTCTCAATAGTTTGATTGTGACATGCATAACTACAACAATTCGGTAGTTCAAAAAAATCACCTGAGTGGTTAATTTGTAAATATCATTTTTTTGAATAGTTTCTATGCAGTTATCCCAAAAATTAAACTTAACCTAGTTATTTCCCATTACGTCATTTATATGCTTGCAGAAAATTCGTTGTCTGCAATGCATAGCAAAGAATGATTAAGTATTATTGTAGAATCGAATTGATTTTAAGACATGACAATCAAATGGGAAGAGAAGCTAAACATCAGCATTAACCCAAAAAGGGCATTTACATAAACTACCCATTGTTGTATATTTAGATATATAACACCTAAACTTCGTTTTTTTCACATTTATACTACCAAAATCTTTTAAATCACATAGAACATACTCTTATTTTAATTTTAAAAAATGTAAAATATATCTTTTCATGCATTGGCAAGGTGATTTGTATGTAAAAATTGAAGTCAGGTATTAGATATGTAATAAATACATAGGAACTGAGTGGTGTGATGTAAACATCCCTGAAAAAAATACAGCAAAAGGATTTTCACAACTAAAAGGATCTATATTCGCATCAAAGGACGGAGAGAGGTAACACTTTCCAATACAAAGAATTCTTTTTTTTTACATCATCATTTTCAACCACGGTCACCTCCTTAAAATCATTTTAGCTGAATTCAGTTACGGTTTCATTACTAAAAAAAAAAAAAAATTTTCAGGAGAAAGCATGACTCAATATTTGAAAAAATTAAAAACCATTCAATAATAGTTATAATATATTAATTAAATACCATTCAATAATAGTTATTATATATTTAAAATTCGGATACAATATTTTAATTACAGCTGATATGCAATTTTTAAACGTTATGGGTATTCTGTACCCATCTAAAATTTGTTGATGGAATATTCATTTCAATGAATGAACAGCACCATCATCTATGACTCGTCGAAATAATTCAAACAACCCTGATCTTGACAAAAATAAATATCATAAAAATTTATTGAGATCTATGTGTGTGTGTGTGTGCACAGGCAAGCCTGCTAAGAAGTTATATATTTATTGAGAGATTTCATGAAAAATTACACAGAGAGTAAGGAAGATCTAAATAGAATTTATTGATTTAGAAAAAGCTTATGATAAAATTTCAAGAGAAGTACTTTTGGAGAGTTCTAGAAAAGAATGAATTTGATATTCTTATATTCAATTCATTAAAGATATGTATACTAGAGTTGTTACTTGTATTCGAACTCAATAAGGATTGACCAAGTATTTTCCTATTTCAATTGGATTGCATCATGTATTGCTTTTAAGCCCATATCTTTTTGATTTAGTTATGGATGTTCTTACTGGACATTTACATGAGGATGTCCCTTATTGTATTTTTTTGTGTTGATGATATCCTTATCATGGATAAGACTAGAGAGAGGGTTTAGAAAAATATTGATTTGTGGATGTCAACTTTAGAATCTACAAGCTTTCGTTTGAGTTGATCATAAAATTGAATACATAAAATGTAATTTTAGTGGTAGTAGATCTGGTGACAGGGTTCTAACAACTGGTGATGAAGTCATTAAAAAGAGTGAACGTGTTAGATATCTCGAGTCTATTGTTCAAAGTGATGGTGATATAGATGGAAATGTTATTAGTAGAATTCAAGTTAAATGGTTGAATTGGAGGAATGAATTGGGTCTATTGTGTGATAGAAAAGTAGCACTTAACTAAAAGAAAATTTTAATTAGATGGTGGTGAGACATGCAATGCTTTATGACACGGAATGTTGGCCATAAAAGAGAGGCATAAAATTAAGTGTTGTCGACATGAGAATTCTTAAGGGGATAGTGGCTTACACTTAGAGAGAAAATGCAAAATGAATATATCCATAAAANGAAAGAACTTGACAATTATAATTGGCTTAAGTTCTATCCCACTTCCCTAACTACACAAATGAGGGAAATTTATCCATAAAAAGTATAACAAACATGTTAATTTCAAATTTATAAGATGATTACAACAAAATGTTATCCTACTCTAGAATTTAAAAGAAAAAATACCAAAAAACTTTGAAATTCAAACTTATCTTGTTGTAATTTGTATTTCAATCGAATAGTTTAAACTTCTTGTCTTCTAACTTTGATCACAAAGACTCTAATTGATGATCCATTTTAGAAGTTGGACTTCTCCTAATATCCTTTTTTATAGTGATAGTGTGATCTGAGATTTATCATCAATGACATTCTCCTTAATCCATTAACTGACTGGATCATCTGATGGCTTCACAATACGATGCCCAAATAATGAAGAAATTTTCTTTTTATGGGATCATTTGATTTGGATGGCCATATTGACTGTCCCTTCCATGATTTATTCCCAGATTACCAACCAAATTATTATACAATCATTTCCACAAACAAATAAAAATGGAAAAAAAATAAATTAATCAAAATAAAAGTGCTCAAATCAAATTTTTTATCTACATTTCCACCAAATTTTGACATGCAGATTTCTACTAAACATAAAAATCCCTATGCTAAATTTAAACGTCGACCATTTGATGATCCGATTAGGAGAGTAGATGTTTTAGATTCAACTTATATTAAGAAAGACAAATCAACGTAGGAAGACTTGGGCTTATTGTATAAAAAATATGATCTTAATTTATTAGAATTAAATGAAAATATGACACTAAATAGGGCGCAATGGAGAAAAAGGATTCATGTAGCCGATCCCACTTAGTGGGATTAAGGCTTTGTTGTTGTTGTTGTTGTTGCTAAATTTAAATCATCCTGTCTTAAATTCACTGAATTATTTTCTTTTCATTGCGCGTTATATAGCATTCATCATTTTCATACCAAGCTGTTAAAATCTGTGATGTTTAGGTTACCTTATTGTGAGTTGGAAGCTTATGATTTGAGTATCAGAAATGGACTTTTAGGTTACCGCTGCATGCACTATATTGTCATGATGCTGTTTGTGAGTTGTGACATGTATAATAGTAATTTAGAGAAATTTCCTCGTTATAAATTCCTATAAACAGAGGGGTGTGATGAGCGTGAATCTCAAACCTTGTAGCGGTTGGAGCCTTATTCACATTTTTAGCAATTCATTTGAGCTGTGATTTAGCATTTTATAATGTTATTAGAACTCATCGTACTAGCCATTTGTTTATCTTCATGACATTTGAGTCTTTTGCATAATTACCTTACTGCCATGCAAAAAAATTGTAAAAATGCCATCTCATGATAGAAACTTATTCATTTGTGACTTTAGTCTAGAATAATATATGCGGCCAATTTAGTTTTAGAATATTATATGCCTCAAATTTAGTCTATTGATTATGCAAAATTAATTTGAATTGGTCTCTAAAGAACTACAGTGGGATCAATTTTGTATAAAAATTTCTACATGATGGATCATTAATGATCAATTTTATATAGTCAAGAGATTAAATTGGAGAAATTTGAAACTCTCAGACTAAGACATCACTAAGAATAGCTGGGTGCTATTCTGGGATGTAATCTGATAAATTTTTTTATGGATGATATTGCAAGTAATCTTTCTTATCTTGATGACCTGAGAAGTCAATTAACAAAATTAACTGATGTTTATGGACCTTTGGTTGATCTGGAACGCTGTAGTATCAATTTCCATACTGATTTCTGCTGTCATGTCATGTTGTCCTTACTGTGATATCACGCACTGTATACAGGAAGCCAATGAGGAGTCAAAAGCTGTCACCAAGGCCTCGGCTATGAAAAGTAGGTGTATTTCATTCTTCAGCCACCACATCTAATCCAATTTATTGACTCTATTTTCTGAATTGAGGGGTGGGGTGGAGTTCGAAAATTTCGTTCGGGGATTGCATTCACTTCTTTAATTCTTTAGTGTCGTCAAAATAATAAGGGAAATTTAAATACATATGCACAATTCTTATGTATTTACATATCTAGTACCTAAACTCATATTCACATTTATATCACTTTGGTGCCATCAGGCTATGCATGAAAGGTGCATGTCATTTTTGAAGTCAGTAAAAGTGGTATTTTTGATGTGATATTAAAATTGAAGTGTTATACATGTAAATATGGAAGTTTACTAGATATTTAAGTTTTTTACGAATTGTGTAGTATGTTTGTTTATGCCCCAAACAATAAACATGCTCAAGCTTATTTTGGTTGCAGCAATCAAACATCGCATGGAGAAGGATATCGATGAAGTGCTTAAAATAGCTCGGATAACCAAATCAAAACTTGAAGACGTCGACAGAGATGTATGCAATTTCTTGTTTTACTTCTGTCTTTGTTATGGTGCAAAATTAGCAAGTGATGTTAAATCTGCTTTACATTAACACATGATTTTCATGTGTTTGGTTTACTTCTTGTCTTTGTAATTTATATTTTAAGGCTCGTCTTGAATTTCCCTTTTTTTTTTTTTTCATAATTGTTTCCAGAACTTAGCAAATCGGCAGAAACCTGGTTGTGGCAAAGGGTCAGCTGTGGACCGATCTAGAACAGCAACTACTGTGTACTGTACTAATTTATTTCGGGGTTTTCACACTTAATTCGGGTACTTATTTGCTTATCTCCTATTTTATTTGCTCGTGATAATGACTGCAGGTCATTGAAAAAGAAGTTAAAGGACATTATGGCTGACTTCCAGGTGAGATTTTTTTTGAATATCCATTTCTTGACATACTTATTTGTTATCTGTCCATTGCAATGGATGAATCTATTGTGGTTTTTATTTTATTGACTCTTTTTTTTTTTAATTCGGTTTTTAAAGATGGGAAAACTGAAAAGTTGCAAAAAATTTCTTTATCTTCAGTGTCCTTTATTCCGTTCAGAGCAATGTTATTAAAATAAATTTTTTATGAAGATATAAATTAATTGAATATNTCATTGCAATGTATGATTCTATTGTGGTTTTTATTTTATTGACTCTTTTTTTTTATTCTGTTTTTAAAGATGGGAAAACTGAAAAGTTGCAAAAAATTTCTTTATCTTTAGTGTCCTTTATTCCGTTCAGAGCAATGTTATTAAAATAAATTTTTTATGAAGATATAAATTAATTGAATATAGAGCAAAATTATAGAAAAAATATTCATAATATTAAAAAAAATATACAAAAAATCCTATAATACTAAGAAATTATATTTTACTGTGGTCAATTAGCGCCCAGAAATGTAACTGAGGCACTTTGGGTGGCAGCGGTGGCTTGAGTCGTGTCTTGGGTTAGGGGTCCTTCTTGAATGGCACATTATCTACCTGGGGGTGGACTGCAATAGTTTGCGGTTCATCTTTTAATTAAAGAAAAAAGCACTTTGNGGGCTTGAGTCGTGTCTTGGGCTAGGGGTCCTTCTTGAATAGCACATTATCTACCTGGGGGTGGACTGCCATAGTTTGCGGTTCATCTTTTAATTAAAGAAAAAAGCACTTTGGATAAAACCTAGTTATCTTTTTATTTAGTNTAGCGGTGGCGTAAGTCGTGTCTTGGGTTAGGGGTCCTTGAATAGCACATTATCTACCTGGGGGTGGACTGCAATAGTTTGCGGTTCATCTTTTAATTAAAGAAAAAAAGCACTTTGGATAAAACCTTGTTATCTTTTTATTTAGTCCTTGGTGATGTTTGTTACTTTTGATTGGTTTCCATTAAGATTGACATTCTTATGGCATGTATAGTTTATTTATTTTTGTTTACCAATTATAATCGGCATCAGGTAAATATAGAGAATGCATTAAGAATTAGAAATATTACACCTTACTGCATTATTTGAAGAAATTAATTGCAGATTTATTTTTAACCATTTTATTATGGGAGAATATCTTTGAAGCTTTCGCTACGAGGAAATAGTAAAGCCATGGACTCTTTTTGATTAATATGTGCATTAGTTTCCTTATACATGAAAATGTTAGGTTAGAACATTCGATTATCTCATTTTATTCTAGTTGATCAATTTGAACAAAAGATGCATAAATGTTTTCCCATCAATTTGATCAATAAACCATATCTAATTTATGGTTAGATGGGGGAAAATTTTCCCCAGAGGTGAAATTTTTTTGGTTCATGCAGATCCATCAGGTTTGAAATCTTTATTAAGTGATTGAATCCATTAGAGAATGGTATTTCTACCTTTCTAGTTGTTAATATCATTCTTAATGCCATTTTCAATCACCCAAATAAAACCATTCAAAATTTGTGCAATTTAGACTAAAAAATAACCTTAATGAGTAATAAATAGTTCAAGAGCCTATTATGATAGAACTAGATATAAATGGTTTAGATTTGATTTAAATGGTTAGATTAAATCCTTAAGAAGTGTCCAACATCATTTGTTTAAGTATGGATTTGACTTAATTTAGGAAGATTTACAGGCATACCACTGAATTCCTATCTATTTACATTTCTAACACCTGAAATTTCAAGTTTTACATACATACCACCTTATCCATGCATGAAAAGATGTATTTCATTCTGTTAAAAATTAAAATGGTGTTGTTTTATGTTAAGATGTTTGAAAGCCTAACACATCATTTTCTGAACTATTTTGCATCTTTGATTTGAACTTTATGTCTTGCGTTTTGCAGTCTCTTAGGGAAACCATAAATCAAGAATATCGGGAGGTTGTTGAGAGAAGAGTCTTCACAGGTTTTGCCCTTTCTTTCACCATGCAGATTAAACATCTGGTTTGATATTAATCTACTAACTGTTTTATTTATGTTCTGTGTCATTTTGAATAGTAACGGGTAATCGGCCTGATGAAGAGGTAGAAGTTTATCTTTTTCGTTTTTAATTTCTGAATGATCTGAATGCTTTTAAGGTCCACAGTTTCAACCATAATTGGTGGCTCTGCAGACTATCGACAGGCTGATAGAGACGGGAAACAGCGAGCAAATTTTCCAGAAGGCAATACAGCAGCAAGGACGTGGCCAGGTTTGTCATTTCGAAACTAGCTTTAGGGCTGAGAATATAGCTCGAAGATTGTTAAATGCTCGAAAATCGATTCGTGTTTTGGCTCAGATTGAAGTAAATGAGCCGCCTAATGAGCTGAAATCATGGACACACACACAGACATACATATTTATAATGCTAAATAAAATTTTAAAATGCACAAGTGAAAGTATTTTTGTGTAATTTTTTGTATTCATTCATTTTAAGCTCGTGAAACACGCTAGCTTGTTTTGATTTTCAAGCTGGAACATATCCAAATAACTCAATTTGAGCTAGTTCGTTTTGATTTTGAGTCGAAACGAATTCAATTCAAATTTGAACTTTGTTTGCTTGAAATCGTATACAATGAGCTGATTCCGAGCTGACCTTGCTTCAGCTCAAAATTAGATTTGTTCATAACCTGAACTGGCATTCCCATAACTGCCGACTAACATAATAATTATTGTTGCAGATAGTCGACACCGTTGCAGAGATCCAGGAGCGTCATGATGCCATTAAAGATTTAGAAAGGAAGCTTCTTGAGCTGCAGCAGGTATTTGTGGGTTTTGTTATATATATCAAACAAAGAAATTGAGAAGTTTGCCATAACAGATATTCTGGTATTGTGAAGCGGATAATCAACCATGAATAATGACCAGATTAGAGGGATAATCAGATGTATTGTTTCAACTACCTCCTACTTTGATGTAGGTATTCTTCGACATGGCGATATTGGTCGAAGCCCAAGGTGACCTGCTCGATAACATCGAATCCCAGGTATAACAGGACACACCAGACAACAAAGAACATATATTTATATCACTCAAATCTTTAACATCACATTTAAAAAAAAAAATGCAACCATTACTTGCCATGTTATGAGTAAAATACACTGTTTTTTCATGCATAATTTTATGACAACCCACCAGTGTTATAAATGCAAATTCATATTTTTGTTTGAATCAAAATGTTAAATTTGTTTGAACAGGTATCAAGTGCTGTTGACCACGTTCAGTCTGGGACAACAGCTCTGCAGACGGCGAAGAGACTACAAAAGAATTCTCGTAAGTGGATGTGCATAGCTATTATAATTCTTCTAATTATTGTGATAGTTATCGTTGTAGCTGTCATTAAGCCTTGGAGCAAATAGTATTTCTTTACAACGAACAGCTGAAAGGGACTTTCAGAATCAATCAATCAGGCGATCAACTGTTTGTATGTGATCTATTTAATATTATTATTTATTTCCGCCAACTCTTCTGCATCTCTTGATATTTTTGTGTCGTATACGCTGTCGGGAGCAGCATTTTTTTTTGTTTTTTTTGTTTTGTAATGAATTGGATACTATTTAGCGAAAAATAAATTTGTTATTATTATGATTTTTAATTATGAAAGGTGTGGTGTAGGGGTGATTAACTGTCAGATCTAACTACGTATTTAATATTGATTATTAGAATGGTAATTATTGTCTTTATCATTATTCCTTTTTTCTAAGGCAGAGTGCGATGCACACCCAATTCCTATTTTATTTATTTTTTTTAAAATTTTTCCACCCAAATCATTCACTTCATGTATAAAATAACAAAATTTTAACTTTTACGAAGGGAATATTGCTTTTCATGCATGGGTACTGTAGCACATATATTGTACGAGTCAAAATTGAAGATTAGGCATACGCTGCATTTAAGTGTATGTATGCAAATCATTCTAATAAATTTGGGGCAAGATTTTAAATTATAAGACTCGCACTTTAGCTGGAACAAATATTATGTCCGGACTCCAAACGTTGAGATATGTTCAAAGTTCAATGAAATTACACCGTGAAGGTGACAGAAAAAGATTTTATCCCTACTTTCATCTTGTGCTTTAGTACATTTACATAAATACCAAACAGTTCTTACAAATCTAACTCTTGGACAATACATTTAAACATATTGCTATTAAAATTTTAAAAGGGGAATACACTTTTTGACCTTTTCATAATGCAAGTGTAAAAAATCAAATTTTAAGTGTTAGATATATAAATTCATAAGAATTGTGATATTCACTTAAAAACCTAAAATCTGATGCTTTGCGTAAGAATCAAGAAAGAAAAATGCGCATCGCATGTTTGAAAGAAAAAGTAAAATATGAAGGAAAAAATGAAAACGAAAGAAAACTCCTCATATTAAGCTTCGTTTAAATTGATTTGCCAGACGTGAAAGAACATAAAACTTTATATTCTCATGTACTTAATTTTTTATTGTCTAACATAATAATAAATGAGCGGATTTAGGAACAAGACTGTCGACTCAACAATTTAGACTCATTCCAGCATAAAATTTATATTTCAAAGTCAATATTATAAAAAAAACGTAAACATAAAGCATGCACCAATCTGGCTAAAAGAAATAAACAACATTGCTTGAGGATTTGATTCGCAATCAATTTAGAAGGTTCAAACAAAATCTTAATTCGAACATAAAGCGTGCACATACTTCATTACATGTTTACCTGAAGCTTATGGGCATTCGCTACGAAGTGATGTGGAGCCATTCAAGTGATTCTGATGGCAATCTGTTCATTCGAAGGAGAAGTAACAAATAGGTCTTTCCCTTCCTCCCTGAAATGGTGAAAAGAATTGATTGATTGCAAAATATATAAAATTTTGAAAATGTATCTTTGCATCCATAACGGTAAATTGCAATTAAAATAAAAAAAGTTACAAAATATGTAACATTTTGAAAATAGCTTTTTTACTTGTTTTGTTATGGGTAAAGTAAAGCTTCAGTCTCCTCACCAAAGGCTTCCCTCTGTTCAGAACCAATTAAGGCTCTCTTAAGCAAAAAAGTATATGTAATCATTTTCCTGTTATAATCAGTCTACACTTAAATAGTTTTTCATGAGTACTATTTCAGCCAATATTAAAAAAAATGTGTGGATTAAATTTGCACACGTGTGAAGAGTTGGGGATTATTTTGAGACTTTTCTCAAGAAGTTGAAGATGAATGCGATGGATGAATATGAAACATACCCAGACCCAACTTTTCAAGAACAGCTTGGTCGAATATGCCATTTTTATTAGATCCATCATTCCCACTAATGTAAGAATTAAATCTGTTAACAGCTTCCTGTAATTCCTGCAAAGAAACAGAAACCCATCTTTTAGGAGGACTGAAATAAATAAAACGATCAGCATAAGGCTTTGTAGATGATGCTACAAGCTCAAATATGTTTTTTTAGCTTGTAGGGTCATTTACATACATACCACATTCTTATGCATATTTAGATATCTATCCCCCAACCTCAATATTTACTTGCATTTCACTCAAATTTTTAACATCACATCAAAAATACTACTATCACCTTGGTACACCTCTAACAAATCTCCATCATCCGACATGAATATCGAGGTATGATACGGAATCTCGATGCGACTTTTTTAGTTATAAATATTCAAACATCGATAAAAAATCATCAGAACTCTAATTTCAACAAATTTACAGTCAAACTGATCGGCTCTACAAGAATAATCCAATGTTACAAAAATTGGTCCAATTCGAACCAAATCAAACCCAAATTAAATCATTAAGCCACTTTTGAAAGTTTTCTGAACGCATTTGAAATGTCAAATGAGCGTTGATTCTGACAAAACTATAGTAAAATTGAGTATCTTGACAAGTGAATCTAACGAGCCCAATATCACTCAATGTCGGCATCATTAAGGAACTAAAAAATGTTCATTAAATGTCATCTGATCGTGGGAAACTCGCTGACCTGTCCGATCAAAGTGATTTATATTCCTGCATTAATTGCACCAAAAACTCTATAAATAGAACTCTAACTCTCATGAGGGGAAGAAAAGATTGAAGCTTGTGAAAGAACCTGAAACTTTGAGAAGAAACTGAAGCGCAAAACCACTCCTATCGCCGTTGACTGCCACCAACCACTACCTACCATCACTGACCTTTGTTGACCATCGTTGTCTGCGATGGACAACCACCGTCTGCAATTAAGCACTGCTGACCGCCACCGACCACCACTAGTTTCCATTGACCAATGTCGATCGTCGTCGATTACTGTCGACCACTGTCGACCACCATCGACTGGACGCTGCCATCTTCATCAGTTGTTGTCAATCGACGTAAATTTGGAAACCTAGTACCCTTTCCTGCATGTGAAACAAGTGATTACAACTGCAATCATCTTTTGATAGTGAAACTTTTCAGTTGAGTCAGACCCTATGGTTTTTCCCTTTTTGGGCATTCAACGTAAGAACTTATGGTGTCATTTATTAGTTATTTTCTCTTTTCTGAGCATGTGTTGAATATTCATACCACGTTAAGGCAATAATCTGTCACTCTACTGTCGCAAAATTTCTAGCACACATCAGTTCGGCGCAGTATGCGGGACACTTCAATCCCACCAATGAAATACTTGTGAGGCTTACTACATGATTATCAAATACAATATTTGTGACAACGAAGTATCCCTCTCTAACACCCATCGTTCCTTTGAGCAGTCACGAAATCAAGGGCGGCATACTTATTCCCACCCTGGAAGACATTATCCTGCCAACGAAGGCATCTCATGTCCTATAGAAAATCGAATGCGCAGAATGGAGGAGACAACTAAAGATTCTACAACTCCTATGCAGGGCTCATAACCGCTGCCCACACCATTGAATGAAATTCGTTTACCATTAACTTAGCGACCTAAGGGAAATATACTACTAGGAGGAACTTGTACTAGCCCCCATTCCCAAGAAGGAACACTTCACTTGTCAGGTCGTGATGATGAACTCAAAAATACCGCAAGTTCCACTCATCAATCTCGCGCAACACACTTAGCACTGTCACGACTTGTTGTCAGTACAGATGGTCATTAGTAACGAGCTACGATGCCTCGTCCGGAAAGAGTTCCCCCTAAAGAAAAATGATCGATTCCCCACTCACCGTAATGTCCATGAATCTTCTCACTTAACGGATGTCATCCTCCAATACCCCATCCCAACACACTTTAAACTTCAGAACATCAACACCTATGAAGAGATAACCGATCTCTATGAACATATTGATCATTATCGAATCATCATGCAAATTCAATGTGTCTCTGACGCGCTTCTGTATCTAGTGTTCTAAACCACTCTTAAATAACAAACTCGCACCTAGTTCTACTCTGCCACGAGCACTGTAAACACCTTTAACGAGTTTGTCAGACTATTCGCGAAGCAATTCATGGCAAACCGACTATCAAGGATTCATCCCATCTCTCCGGAATTCACGAAAGTGAAGGAGAGTTGCTTAAGAACTACTTTAAATTCTGGAGTTATTGATAGGAGCCTTCCTTGGAAAATTCTGCCCAGAACCTTTCTACTTATCACTAATGCAGTACATAGTTTGTTCTTATGTTGACATTATCCACTGTGTTATGCTCAAAATTCTTGTCGAATGATGAAGATTTGTTGGAGGTGTATCAGCCGCCATCATATATTCGAGCGAAATCGAGCTCATTGCTCGAAAATNTTTCTGCATCTCTTGATATTTTTGTGTCGTATACGCTGTCGGGAGCAGCATTTTTTTTGTTTTTTTTTTTGTTTTTTTGTAATGAATTGGATTCTATTAGCGAAAAATAAATTTGTTATTATTATTGTTTTTAATTATGGATGGTGTGGTTAATATTGATTATTAGAATGGTAATTATTGTCTTTATCATTATTCATTTTTTCTAAGGCAGAGTGCGCTCTATGGATGCACACCCAATTCCTATTTTATTTATTTTTTAAAAATTTTTCGACCTAAATCATTAACCTCATGTATATAGTAACAAAATTTTAACTTTTACAAGGGAAATATTGCTCTTCATGCATGGATACTGGCATATATATTGTACTATATATTGTACAAGTAAAAATTAAAGTTTTGGCATACGCTGCATTTAAGTGGTATGTATGCAAATCTTTCTAATAAATTTGGGACAAGATTTTAAATTATAAGACTCGCACTTTAACTGGAACAAATATTATGTCGGGACTCCGAACGTAGAGATATATTCAGAGTCCAATAAAATTACGCCGTGAAAAAAGATTTTATCCCTACTTTCACCTTGTGCTTTAGTAAATTTACATAAATACCAAACAATTCTTATAAATCTAACTCGTAAAATCTTTGACAATACATTTAAACATATTGCTACTAAAATTTTAAAAGGGGAATACACTTTCTTACCTTTTCATGCATAAGTTCAAAATGCAAGTGTAAAAAATCAAATCTTTAAGTGTTAGATATATAAATACATACGAATTGTGATATTCACGTAAAATTCTAAAATCTGATGCTTTGCGTAAGAATCAAGAAAGAAAAATGCGCATCGCATATTTGAGAGAAAAAGTAAAATGTGAGGGGAAAAAAAAAAGAAAACGAAAGAAAACTCCTCATATTAAGCTTCGTTTAAATTGATAGGGTTTACGTGAAAGAACATAAAACTTTATATTCTCATGTACTTAATTTTTTATTGTATAACATAATAATAAATGAGCAGATTTAGGAACAAGACTGTCGACTCAACAATTTAGACTCATTCCCGCATAAAATTTATATTCCAAAGTCAATATTATAAAAAACGTAAACATAAAGCATGCACCAATCTGGCTAAAAGAAATAAACAACATTGCTTAAGGATTTGATTCGCAATCAATTTAGAAGGTTCACATATTTCATTACATGTTTACCTGAAGCTTATGGGCATTCGCTACCAAGTGATGTGGAGCCATTCAAGTGATTCTGCTGGCAATCTGTTCATTCGAAGGAGAAGTAACAAATAGGTCTTTCCCTTCCTTCCTGAAATGGTGACAAGGATTGATTGATTGCAAAATATATAAAATTTTGAAAATATATCTTTGCATACATAACGGTAAATTGCAATTAAAATTAAAAAAAAAATTACAAAATATATAACATTTTGAAAATAGATTTTTAACTTGTTTTATTATGGGTAAAGTACAGCTTCAGTCTCCTCACCAAAGGCTTCACTCTGTTCAGAACCAATTAAGGCTCTCTTAAGCAAAAAAAAGTATATGTAATCATTTTCCTGTTATAATCAGTCCAACTAATTAAAAAATAGATTAATTCAGTTTCTAAACGTAAATTTACACTTAAATAGTTTTTCATGAGTACTATTTCAGCCAATATTAAAAAAAATGTGTGGATTAAATTTGCACACGTGTGAAGAGTTGGGGATTATTTTGAGACTTTTCTCAAAAATTTGAAGATGAATACGATGGATGAATATGAAACATACCCAGACCCAACTTTTCAAGAACACCTTGGTCGAATATGCCATTTTTATTAGATCCATCATTCCCACTAATGTAAGAATTAAATCTGTTAACAGCTTCCTGTAATTCCTGCAAATAAACAGACACCCATCTTTTAGGAGAACTGAAATAAATAAAACGATCAGCATAAGGCTTTTGTAGATGATGGCTCAAATATGTTTTTTGAGCTTCTAGGGTCATTTACATACATACCACACAATTCTTATGCATATTTAGATATCTATCCCCCAACTTCAATATCTACATGCATATCACTCAAATTTTTATCATCACAATAAAAATACCACTCACCGTAATATCCATGAATCTTTTCTCTTAACGGATGTGATTTTCCAACACCCCATCCCAACAGGCTTTAAGCTTCAGAACATCAACACCTATGAAGAGNTTAAAAATACCACTCACCGTAATGTCCATGAATCTTCTATTAACGGATGTGATTTTCCAACACCCCATCCCAACAGGCTTTAAGCTTCAGAACATCAACACCTATGAAGAGATAACCGACCTCTATAAGCATATTGATCATTATCGAATCATCATGCAAATTCAGCGTGCCTCTGACGTGCTTTTGTATCTAGTGTTCTAAACCACTCTTAAATAACAAACTCGCACCTAGTTCTACTTTGCCACGAGCACTGTAAACACCTTTAACGAGTTTGTCAGACTATTCGCGGAGCAATTCATGGCAAACCGACTAATCATCAATGATTCATCCCATCTCTCCGGAATTCGCCAAAGTGAAGGAGAGTTGCTTAAGAACTACTTTAAATTCTGGAGTTATTGATAGGAGCCTTCATTGAGAAATTCTGCCCAGAACCTTTCTACTTATCACTAATGCAGTAGATAGTTTGTTCTTATGTTGACCTTATACACCATGTTATGCTCGAAATTCGTGTCGAATGATAAAAATTTGTTGGAGGTGTATCAACTGTCATTGTATTTTCGGGCGAAACCAACCTCATTGCTTGAAAATATCAAGATCTGCAGCACTTTATATTTTTATCGTACATAAATTTTATATATATATATATATATATATATATATATAAGTTCAGTTAGTGCCCTCCTTTTGCTCCTTGTGCAGGATCAGGGGTTTAAATCCCCAGCTAAGCATGAAAAATATTATTTTTGTCGGACCACCATGCGAGCCAATAGGCGGGCCACAAAAATGCAATTGTGGTCTAGCACCGCAGGCCGCGTAAAGGGGAGTGGGGAGCCAGACCAGTGGGACGCAACCTCGAAAATTTTGAGGGTTGGAAGTTGAGCTGGTGGTAGTTGGATCGACGCAAGTAATTCGAACCACGAGCTGCAGGATTTGGAAGGATTCATTTGNCGGTCTAGCACAGCAGGCCGCGTAAAGGGGAGTGGGGAGCCAGACCAGTGGGACGCAACCTCAAAAATTTTGAGGGTTGGAATTTGAGCTGGTGGTAGTTGGATCGACGCAAGTAATTCGAACCACGAGCTGCAGGATTTGGAAGGATTCATTTGAGGTTCATCGAGGAAGGATTCATCTAAGGTTTCCTGAAGGGGAGTCGAGCTGAGCAACTTCGAACTAGGATTGTCGTGAAGGGGCTCACTCCCACCCAAGCTTTAGAGGATCTTCCCTCAGATTTTGATGGTGAGGACATTGAAAGTGAGTTGAAGGTGTTCTCTAACGACGACGAGGAGGGTGGAGGGAAACGTTGACGTCGAGTAATGCTCTACTCTTCCTTATACGCTTTTAGTGTATTTGTATTGGTCATGTTGTACAAACTATACAAATGTAGCTATTTCTTTTCAGCTTTTATCAGAATAATGTTGTATGAACGATAATAGTTTGTTGATCGTCTTGTTTAGTTATTTGATTTTGTTGGTTATTTTGCCCCTTGAATATTTTTGTGATAGTGTTGAATCATATTTTCTTTTAATGCTATAGTGGATACCACATATCATTTAGAAATTCTAGTATCTAAAAAAGTTTATGTGAGGATAAATCGTCAGCGGCTTTTCACTTGTCTAGGGTTGTGCATTAGAGTATTACTTAATGATGTTAAACTGTATAGGAAAAGCCAACGGAAGTCCACTGAAGACTTTTTAACCCATCCAAGGTTGTTTGTTGGAGCATTGCTCGCTTACAAACCTGTGTGAAAGGGATCAGGTGTAGTCCAACAAAGACTGTTAACATATCCAGAGTTGTTTATCGACATAAAAACTCGACGATATTAACCTATATAGAAGAGCTTAGATTGAATCCCCCTGGAATTAATTGTGCTCTGACTAAAATGAAACTGAAGTTATATATTTATCGAGTCGAGAGCATGAATTGCACTTTCGAGAGATATCACTTATGTAGAGTAAAGTAAGTGAATGATATTCATTTAAGAAGTTTGACATACATTGACACGGTATGCAAGAAGTGATATAATAACAGACATGGACTACGTGTTGTAGTGTTACTGGTAGTACTTGCGAGGATTCTCTACATTCCATGTCCGGGTCAAGATTTTTTCTTCTGAATCTCTAAGCTTGAAGGTTCCAGGCTTGATTGTGGCAGCGACGATATATGGGTCTTCCCAGAGATGGGACAGTTGCTTGTGTTGCGGACCACAACTGACGGCTTCAATACTATGCAAGATCAGGTCACCGATGAAGATGGGTCGATGCTCGACTCTCCAGTTGAAGTGACGAGCAACTCTTTGGCGTTATGAAGCGACTCTAACATGGACCACATTGCGTGTTTCTGAGAGTAGATCTACATGTTGTTGGAGCTTTTCCTCGTTGCTATCAGAGTCGAAAGTCTTAACTCGTGGGTTTGAAACTCCGATATCAACTGGGATGACAGCCTCAGTGTTAAAACATAAGTTATATGGAGTTTTCCCAATTGGAGTTCACGATTTGGTGCGATAGACCCAGAGGATGTTGTAGAGCTCCTTCGCCCACTACCCCCCAGCCTTCTCAAAACGAGTCTTCAACCCCTTGCACACCATTTAATTTGACGCCTCTGTTTGTCCGTTGGTTTGGGAATGCGCCTTGGCAGTGTGCACCAACTGGTGTGAAGATCCTTGCAGAATTACATGAAGTGCTTTTCAGAGAATTGAGTCTCATTATCAGTAATAATCTCCGCGGAGATTTCGTAGCGACGAACAATGTTTTTTCTAAACACACTGCTTCGCACTGGCATCAGTGATTGATATTACTGGTGTTAATTTCAACCGGTGATTCCTAAAAAAATAGTTAACCCAATAATGACCGTCATCACCCGACAAGATACCTGAGCAATGAAAACTCTGAATGGCTTCATGATTTCGATAAACTCATTGTAGGAGGAAATCGTAGGCAGGCAGTCAAGATTGCCTCATGAAGAGTAATACACCCAGAAGGAGGAGAATACACTCGGTTGGTTCAAGACAACAATTTCACCACCATGTCTTTCGAGAAGTAATATTTCTTTTGAAACAAAATTAAGTTGCTCTCCGTTAGAATTGATGTTGCATCCTCCGAGTGTTGTCCATTTGATTCTCAGCGAAACGAGGTTATCCAGTTATCATCATTTCCGCAACGTGAAAGAAGATTCCAATGCTTGTCTACCACACAGAATGGGGATGTCTTTCCTCTTCGCCGCAACGTGAAAGAAGATCANCTTCTGGTGTCATTATTAGTTGTGTTCTCTTTGATGAGTGTGTGTTCAATTTTCATACCATACTAAGACGATAATCTGTCACTCTAATACCGCGAATTGTCTAGCACACATCACACTTTACAAAAGTTAGATAATCATTTTCATGCATATCACACCAAAGTGTCATAGACGTAAATAAGAAATTTTAGGCGTTAGATATGTAAAATAGAAGAGTTAGCTGGCATTGATGTAAATTTCCCTAACTTTCAAAGTAAAAATATGCCATATGCCTTGCTACAATTCAAACTCCANATCGAGCATTCATGCCACTGTCGACCACTGTCAATCACCACCGACGTCGTCGACCATCGGCAATCTCCATCGACCACCATCGGCCGCCTTCAATTACCATCAAACACCGTCGACCACCACCAACTGGATGCCTTCAATCAGTATCGGTCGCCGCCTGTTGACGTAACTTTAGAAACCTAGTNTTAGGCAACGAGGTCGGGTCTTACCAAAAAATATGAGGGCAACTGATACACCTCCAACAAATCTTTTTCTTTCAGTACGAATCTCAAGCACAACACGGATCTCGAGGCAATTTTTTTAATAAGAAATATTGAAACTTCGATAAAAAGGTCGTCTAGAACTCTGATTTCAACAAACTTACAGTCAAACTGACCAGCTCGACAAGAATAACTCAATGTTACTAAAATTAGTTCAATCTGAACCAAATAAAGCCCAGATCAAACCATTAAACTGCTTTCGAAAGTTAATTCTAAAGAAATTATAGTCAAGTCGAGTGTTTTGATAGGAAGAATCCAACATGTTCAATATTACTCAATTCTAATATCATTAAGACACTCATACGTTCATCAAATATCGTCTGATCGAGGGAATGCACCCAAAGTGATTCATATTCAAATATTAATTGCACCCAAAACTCTATAAATAGAGTCTCACCCCTCTCATTTGGGGAAGAGAAGAGCTTGAGGCTAAGAAAGAACCTGAAGCTTTGAGAAGAAACTGAAATCCAACACTACTCCCGCCGACTGACGTTGACCATCGCCAAATGCAGTCGAGCATTCATGCCACTGTCGGCCACTGTCGATCACCACCGACGTCGTCGACCAACGACAATCTCCATCGACCACCGTCGACCACCTTCAATTATCGTCAACCACCGTCGACCAACACCAACCGAATGCCTCCAATCAGTATCGGTCGCCGCCTGTTGACGTAACTTTAGAAA
The DNA here is from genome assembly GCA_002079205.1 of Phalaenopsis hybrid cultivar. Classification (NCBI taxonomy): domain Eukaryota; kingdom Viridiplantae; phylum Streptophyta; class Magnoliopsida; order Asparagales; family Orchidaceae; genus Phalaenopsis; species Phalaenopsis hybrid cultivar. The sequence goes on from JXCR01066350.1 coordinate 225,250, forward strand.
CCTAGCAACTCTTTCCCGCCTATAGGACAAGTAGTTGCAACTTTAATCATATTTTTATAGTGGAATACTTAAGCTGGCTCAATTCACGTGGTTTTTCTCTTTTCGGTTTTCCACGTAAAAACTTATGGAGTCTTATTAGTTGTGTTCTCTTTTATGAGTGTGTGTTCAATTTTCATACCATACTAAGACGATAATCTGTCACTCCACTGCCGCGAAATGTCTAGCACACATCACACCTACTTTACAAAAATTAGATAATCATTTTCATGCATATCACACCAAAGTGCCATAGACGTAAATAAGAAAGTTTAGGCGTTAGATATGTAAGATAGAAGAATTAGGTGGCATTGATGTAAATTTCCCTAACTTTCAAAGTAAAAATATGCCATATGCCTTGCTACAATTCAAACTCCAACGGATTAAACCATAAGATTTGGCAAGTTCTAACTTACGAAAACATACGGATGCAATCCGGAAAGCTACTAATTGCCACAATCCCAGAGTTTCTTATATTCAGCGGCTGATTCCAAGAATATCTACATTTTTTTTTTTGTAATCGGTAAAAGTACGACTTTTTATGTATTTTTATTGTGCATCTGATTTCTGGTTGCAATAATAAATCAACCTCACCGCCTACAGACCACCAAACCTTGTTAATTACAAGTCAACCACCCTCTTTCACTCATTTTTCAAATACTCGATCAAATGTTAAAATTCAGAGGAAAACCCTACCCCATATTTTTCATTTTTATCACAATCTCAATAGTTTAATCGTGGCAAACATAAATACATCATTTTAATAATTCAAAAAAATCACCTCGATGATTAATTTATAAATATTAATATTTTTAGTGATCTGTATGTAATTGTCCCTAAAAGATAATATATCTTTCATACCTCCCATGGTGATAGTTTTTTCATAATCGCGGGAAGTTTATCATAATCATCTTCTGAAATCATTATTTCAGCTTTCATGGAANGAACCTTGTTAATAACAAGTCAACCACTCTCTTTCACCCATTTTTCAAATACTCGATCAAATGTCAAAATTCAGAGGAAAACCCTGCCCCATATTTTTCATTTTTATCACAATCTCAATAGTTTGATCGTGACAAACATAAATACATCGTTTCAATAATTCAAAAAAATCACTTCGGTGATTACTTTATAAATATCAATATTTTGAGTGATTTGTATGTAATTATCCCTAAAAGATAATATATCTTTCATACCTCCCATGAAGATAGTTTTTTCATAATCGCGGGAAGTTTATCATAATCATCTTCTGAAATCATTATTTCAGCTTTCATGGAAGCTCCTCCTGTTAGAATCATATTTTCTAAAAAACAAGCATTAAGAATTAATTTAATAGAATGAGACGAATTTGAACATTTAGTCAATTCAGGGACTAATTACATACCTGATGAATCCAAAGAATCTGCCGTGAATTTATTAAATAATGAATTTTGAATAGGTTGAAAATCAGCATAACAAAATAAAACAAATAAAAATTAGACAGAGAAAAAGGCATAAAAATACAATCAAAAGGAAAGGATATAAAAATTAAGGTGCAATAACATACAGACCAACCAAAACTTGGTATTTACAAATCAACCACCCTCTTTCATCCATTTTTCAAATTCTCAATCAAATATCAAAATTCATGATAAAACCCCAACCCATATTTTTCATTTTATCAAATTCTCGATAGTTTGATTGTGGCATGCATAACTACAACAATTCGGTAGTTCAAAAAAATCACCGGAGTGGTTAATTTGTAAATATCATTTTTTTGAATAGTTTCTATGCACCCAAAAATTAAACTTAACCTAGTTATTTCCCATTAAGTCATTTATATGCTTGCAGAAATTCGTTATCTGCAATGCATAGCAAAGAATGATTAAGTATTATTGTAGAATCGAATTGATTTTAAGACATGACAATCAAATGGGAAGAGAAGCTAAACATCAGCATTAACCCAAAAAGGGCATTTACATAAACTACCCATTGTTGTATATTTAGATATATAACACCTAAACTTCGTTTTTTCTAACATTTATACTACCCAAATCTTTTAAATCACATAAAAAATACTCTTATTTTAATTTTAAAAAATGTAAAATATATCTTTTCATGCATTGGCAAGGTGATTTATATGTAAAAATTGAAGTCAGGTATTAGATTTGTAATAAATACATAGGAACTGAGTGGTGTGATGTAAACATCCCTGAAAAAAAATACAGCAAAAGGATTTTCACAACTAAGAGGATCTATATTCGCATTAAAGGACGGAGACAGGTAACACTTTCCAATACAAAGAATTCTTTTTTTTTACATCATCATTTTCAACCACGGTCACCTCCTTAAAATCATTTTAGCTGAATTCAGTTACGGTTTCATCACTAAAAAAAAAAAAAGATTTTCAGGAGAAAGCATGACTCAATATTTGAAAAAATTAAAAACCATTCAATAATAGCTATTATATATTTAAACTTCGGATACAATATTTTAATTACAGCTGATATGCAATTTTTAAATGTTATGGGTATTCTGTACCCATCTAAAATTTGTTCATCTATGGCTCGTCGAAATAATTCAAACAACCCTAATCTTGACAAAAATAAATATCATAAAAATTTATTTGAGATCTATGTGTGTGTGTATGTGTGTGCACCGGCAAGTCTGCTAAGAAGTTATATATTTATTGAGAGATTTGATGAAAAATTACACAAGAGTAAGGAAGATCTAAATAGAATTTATTGATTTAGAAAAAGCTTATGATAAAGTTTCAAGAGAAGTACTTTTGGAGAGTTCTAGAAAAGAATGAATTTGATNGTTCATGAACAAAGAGTCATTTTGACAACTTTAATCACGTAGTCATAAGATGTTAAAAATTGGGACAAGATTTAAAACATCATTTAAATCGAATTTAATAATTTTTATTCTATTTTCTTCATTAATATTTTTAATTGATTATAAATATATTTAGCCTTGTAGTCAATTATTTTTTTAAAAAATACTACTCATCAAAGATATATATAAAATTAATTAGTACTATTTCGAGCCAAAACGAGCCGAACACGAACGAAAAAATATTTGTTTCTGTTGTTCGTGTTCGGCTCGTTAACTTAGCGAACGAGCCGGACACGAGCTATTTTGACAGCCCTGACCACAGTTGCATTATTGTTGCCTGCCCATTAGCCCTTATCGTGGTCCCGCAAAAATAATATTTTTCATGCTTAATAGGAAATTCGAACATGTGTCCCTGCGCAAGGAGGAAGAGGGCACCAACCGAGCTGAGCTAAGTTCTCTGATTAAACATGTATGCATTTTATTCTTGTGTTGATGTTAAACGGTGATAACATATATATATATATATATATATACAAGATAAACATATAAAGTGCTCTAGGTCTTGATATTTTCAAGCAACGAGGTCGGGTCTACCCAAAAATATGGGGCAACTGATACACATCCGACAAATCTTTTTCTTTTAGTACGAATCTCAAGCACAACACGGATCTCGAGGCAATTTTTTTAATAAGAAATATTGAAACTTCGATAAAANGCAAGATAAAAATATAAAGTGCTCTAGGTCTTGATATTTTCAAGCAACGAGGTCGGGTCTACCCAAAAATATAGGGCAACTGATACACATCCGACAAATCTTTTTCTTTTAGTACGAATCTCAAGCACAACACAGATCTCGAGGCAATTTTTTAAATAAGAAATATTGAAACTTCGATAAAAAGGTCGTCTAAAACTCTGATTTCAACAAACTTACAGTCAAACCGACCGGCTCGACAAGAATAACCCAATATTACTAAAATTAGTTTAATCCAAACCAAATGAAGCCCAGATCAAACCATTAAACTGTTTTTGAAAGTTTTTTGAACATATTTGAAATGTCAAACAAATGTCAATTCTGAAGAAATTATAGTCAAAGTCGAGTGTCTTGATAGGAAGAATCCAACGAGTTCAAGATTACTCAATTCTAATATTATTAAGACACTCAAACATTCATCAAATGTCGTCCGATCGAGGGAATGCAGCAAAGTCATCTAATCAAAGTGATTCATATTCCAATATTAATTGCACCCAAAACTCTATAAATAGAGTCTCACCCCTCTCATTTGGGGAAGAGAAGAGCTTGAGGCTTAAAAAAGAACATGAAGCTTTGAGAAGAAATTGCAATCCAACACTACTCCCGCCGACTGTCGTTGACCATCGTCAAACGCAGTCGAGCATTCATGCCACTGTCGACCACTGTCAATCACCACCGACGTCGTCGACCACCGGCAATCTCCATCGACCACCGTCGGCCGCCTTCAATTACCATCAAACACCATCGACCACCACCAACTGGATGCCTTCAATCAGTATCGGTCGCCGCCTGTTGACGTAACTTTAGAAACCTAGTAACTATTTCCCGCCTATAGGACAAGTAGTTGCAACTTTAATCATATTTTTATAGTGGAATACTTCAGCTGGCTCAATCCACGTGGTTTTCCCCTTTTCGATTTTCCACGTAAAAAAATCTGGTGTCATTATTAGTTGTGTTCTCTTTTATGAGTGTGTGTTCAATTTTCATATCATACTAAGACGATAATCTGTGACTCTAATACCGCGAATTGTCTAGCACACATCACACTTACTTTACAAAAGTTAGATAATCATTTTCATGCATATCACACCAAAGTGTCATAGACGTAAATAAGAAATTTTAGGCGTTAGATATGTAAAATAGAAGAATTAGCTGGCATTGATGTAAATTTCCCTAACTTTCAAAGTAAAGATATGCCATATGCCTTGCTACAATTCAAACTCCAACGGATTAAACCATAAGATTTGGCAAGTTATAACTTAAGAAAACATACGGATGCAATCCGGAAAGCTACTAATTGCCACAATCCAAGAGTTTCTTCAGCGGCTGATTCCAAGAATATCTACATTTTTTTTTGTAATCGGCAAAAGTACGACTTTTTATGTATTTTTATTGTGCATCTGATTTCTGGTTGCAATAATAAATCAACCTCACCGCCTACAGACCACCGAACCTTGTTAATTACAAGTCAACCACTCTCTTTCACCCATTTTTCAAATACTCGATCAAATGTCAAAATTCAGAGGAAAACCCTGCCCCATATTTTTCATTTTTATCACAATCTCAATAGTTTGATCGTGACAAACATAAATACATCGTTTCAATAATTCAAAAAAATCACTTCGGTGATTACTTTATAAATATCAATATTTTGAGTGATTTGTATGTAATTATCCCTAAAAGATAATATATCTTTCATACCTCCCATGATGATAGTTTTTTCATAATCGCGGGAAGTTTATCATAATCATCTTCTGAAATCATTATTTCAGCTTTCATGGAAGCTCCTCCTGT
>JXCR01066350.1:246376-256857 GCA_002079205.1 Phalaenopsis hybrid cultivar
ATGTGGTTGAAGAAAGAACCTTTAGCATGGTGCTTATAACATTAAGTGGCTACTTTGGAAGTTATTCAAAATTATGGCATGGATTGTGATGAGACTCGTTCACCAAGGCTTACACAAAGACTCGGCTAATTCTTCCCATAACGTTGCATCTGCATTAAATATGAACCATAAAGCAACAAATAAAAAAAAGATATAGCTTAACATCTCAAAACATATTGTCATGGATACTTATAGTATATAGAGAGGTTTTTTATATCATTATATTGGTTAACAAGCTTGTTAAAGCAATGATATGAGATTATTAAGGGATTATACATGTTAATGCTAATAACACTATGAGCAGTACAGTTCGGATTAAAAGCTTCCAAACAATTGTTAAATGGGTATTTTTCATGATTTAATTGTTTCAGGGGTTCAACATTCTAATTAAGAGATTATAAGGATATGGATGTACAATATGATAGAAAATTTTGATAACATATAATTTCATTTCCTTTTATATTTTGGCTAAACAGCAAATGTGCGATGACCCTATCGCCCACCCTATCGCCCATCACTAAGAACTTGGTGTGAGAATAGAGATAAATATATATATATATATATATAAATAACCGAAGGCTAATATACGAGCCCCCGACCACTCTCATGTGTCTGTTTATTCGAGGACCACACTTACTGCCGGCAAACTGGCTAGAGGGGACTTACGACCTTCACAGAGGGTGTTCTACTAACAGGTCACAGCTGGCGGCACGCACGCACACGTACACGCACAAATATATATATATATATATATATATATATATATATGTGTGTGTGTGTGCTTGGGCTATTATAGTCGAGCGCCTCATATAAACCAACATACAAAGTGAATTGTTCTCAGACATTGTGTTCAAATCAAGAACAAGCTTACCGTGAACTTATTAGGATAGCTCGCATCTAAACATAATATGGATGGTAGCCTATTTTAATTTGAGATAGCCATATCATACAAGTAAATAATGATGTTTTGGAGAAGGTTGCTCTACTCCAATGTTTGGTCGTCCAAGTTCAGGAAAATTTATTTACATATAACTTTCTCTTTTTTTCAAAGGTCCATTTTTTATAATTTAAGTTTTTTTTTTCTTAAAAAAAATATTCTTATTTAAAATGCATACGCAACAGGAGCTATAAGTATAGGTGTTAAAGAGCCATCAGAGCCCATTCAACAAATCCTCCAATGCCGGTTATGGTCTTAGGTGTTGGTATTACAATTTTTCATCAAAAGTTACAGGTTCAATCCCCTCCATGCAATATAATTTTCATAATAATATCAAGTTGCTTTGTCAGCAGTTGACAGTAAATGATGGTAGATGGTATAAACAATTGGCAAAAGTAGGTTTTTCATTGATGAAAACCACGGGCAAAGATGATTATTGGACAAGCACAAATCATGAGAAAACGAAAAAGAGCTGAGTTATCGATAGGGTGAGAGAGCATTGCAAGACGGGTGATTAATGTGAGGATGTGGACACGAGGCAATGTATCAGTGTAGAACAAGCACAAATGACTTTACATACAAGAGTAAGTGCGGGATGTTGTGGCACAAAGGACTGGTCTGCAAGCAAGTGCATGCTGCATAACATTGGTAATCAAGTGTATGAGGATGCAAGAGCATTTATTGTAGGGTAGATGATGCAAGACTAAGCATCAAGAACACAAAAGATTAGTTGTTTTCATGCTTTACTAATGATTTAGTTTTAGGAAATATTAGAATTTAGCATTTAGGTATTTTTTAGTTTATTTAGACTTTTTTGTAATGAGTGGTATGTGCAGCAATTGGACCAATAAACTAAAAGTCAATTCTTAATTACCTTTCTCTCAAGACTTTATGGCTCTGTTTCCTCTACTTTCTTCTCTCCATTCTTATTCTTCCCTAGCATCCATCTCTATTTATCTTCCTGGCTACACCAAATTTTGATATCACTCAAATCCCAACTCGTGATTTCGCAACTTTGTCTGCCATGCATGCAACCATTGTGTACTAACAACTCTTACCTCCCACCATACTTCACCTCACTCTCATGCATCCGTCGCTGGCTCGTGTGTCATGCTGGAGTTCACTGTACAAAACCACCTCTCCTACCCCACCTCAGCTTAAAAATGCTTACCCTGCTTCATTGCAATGATGACATGCATCTCTCGCACTTGTTGCGATGCTCACAGCATTTCATGATAAAGCTTACACAAACACACCTTTCATTAATATTGTGTTCTTCGCACTGCAAAAATCTTGTCCTAAACCATCATACTCTGACCATCTAAACTCTTGGGTACATCATCATAGCTACGCCCAACTAATTGCTCCATAATCACAATCATGCTAAGCCACATCCATCCAAACAACTTTACAGCCCCACCTCTTATAAGTGAAAATTAAAGATAGGGCCATTCATTTTCTACAATAAGCTAGACAACTTGCCACAGCTTTCCAGACAATCATCAACCTTACTAAAGATTTTCAAAGGTTGAACTTTGATGGTAAAGAGAAATGAGGTGGAAGGAGAAATGAGAAACTCAAAGAGATGGAAAAAAATAGGAACAAAGCGATAATTTCTTATATACAAATAATGATCTCCTAGCATAAGAGTCATTATTTTTTACAATATGTCCAAATAGTTGCATAAATACCAAATTTCAATATTAAAGACATTATATATAAACAAGCAATAGATGACTAATCCCTTTCGTGATGACAATGTTCGTCAGAAGTCCTAATCAGACGAACAATATTACATGGTCTCTTAGAAGTATGTTTTCAATTGTTTTGCATATAGTTGATTCTTCACTTAGTGTAGCACAAATCTTTAGTTGAAATCATTGTTTGGGAAGAACATAAATTTCAATGTATACTTGCAGTTATTGTCATCACAACTTTGCATAACATATTTCCAGAGTTAGTTTCGCATTCTGTGCTAGCCCTTCATTCTATCCTACATTAATTAGAGCGGGCTACCATGGGGTCCAAAACCATGCTAAACCAATTTACCTCTAAAAAAAAGAAGTTTTAACAGACCAACATTCATGAAATAAGGATCATCTTAAAAAGATAATGTATTCAATCTAGATTAGACATTTCGCAAAACAGATCTCGACGCAGACAAAAAGAATATTGTATTGATTCAGATTCACGTGTTAGTAATAACGGATTAGTAATAGCATGTATTTGTCACATAGCATAATCGTGAACGAATGGGAAACAAAATTTGATTTGATGATCCCTTATAAGTGTCAATTATTATTTATTTAACCTCCAAGAGTTTTCACCGCTTTTTATTAAAAAAGAAATAGAAAGATTGACATATAACTCAACAATCACAAAATAAACGCAAGTAAACTTACCAGCAACATGATAAAGAAATGAAGGATCTCCATGTTTCTCCATCCACTCATATGTGTCTAGTGATGTATGGTAGAAAGGGTAGTCTGGAACAAAAATAACATGATACAATCTTTATCATATGACAACTACATGTTCAACGATACATTCAAGTCAATAAATGCACTATCATGAAAACTTGGGGTAACAATCATATAAGCAATGCAAAGTTTACTACAATGGTGGCATGATTTAGATGGAAGACTAAACAATACAAGATTTATTTTTAACCAATAGAAGCAAAGCTCCTGGACAACATACTAAATCTGACATGCAATAGAAGCGATAAGTTGAATGCTTGCTCAACTAAATTCAAATAAAGTGTGATTAATTAAATCTTAAATAAGTTAAGCGGGGAAGAAATATCAGGATGCAGACTGAAAACTAGAAAGAATCTAAATTAAACTGTGGCTCAAATATTACCGTTTATAGATTAATAGCAAATTATCATCCACGAACTAATTCCTTTCAAACATTTTTCTGGTGGAATTCCGAACAGCTAGTACATGAAAATGTGTGTGATAAAATAAAAATAGATAGGCTGAAAAGCTAATCCTAAAAAACAGATAAAAGAAGCTTGATATGTTCATTTAAAGATAAACAAATCACTTTAGATTTGTCAAATTGATGATAAATTTACTAATGCAACCAGAAAGTAAATCTCTGTATTACGTAATATCCCAAACATTTGACACATAATAGGTCATATTTCGTACCACAATGTAAATTTATGTTTACATCAAGATTTCTTCAGTTTAACAGCCTGATTAATTTATTAGTTCCTATCTTTACAAAAAAATTTCCTGGCCTAAGAAAATTTTTAGCTGATGTCTGATATCAGTGCAAGACGCCAAATTCAGTTAACATATAATACAACAACAACAACAACAAAGCCTTAATCCCACTATGTGGGGTCGGCTACATTAATCCTTTTTCTCCATTGCATCCTATTTAGTGTCATATTTTCATTTAGTTCTGGTAAATTAAGATCATTTTTAATACAATAAGCCCAAGTTTTCCTAGGTCATATACAACAATCATCGGAACCAAAATACAATTGCAGCAACTATTAGCAGGCAAGCTTCGAGTTGAAATGATATATAGCTAGATAAAGTAGGGTAATTATTAGACCGTCATTGATAAAAGATTTAGTCTTTGCATGCCGAAATTAGAGTATTACTAATGATCATTAACAAAGAAGCATATAGTTCCATCTTCCCTTCAGCTTGAAATACCTTCACCGAAATAAATATCTGTAGCAGGAACTCCAGCATGATGCAAAAATGCAGTGAAATCTGAGTCAGCTCTAGAGAGTCTCTCAATCTGAAGCAGCAATTAAAAAAAAAAGAAGAGAGATGGAATTACTTCAAATAATAACATGCTGATTAACTAGTTATACAATACTATACGAGCAATGATCAACCAGAAATACTTTCTATAGCAAGCCTCGAGCACACTGATTTTCCAAAAATAACATTTTACTTATATGAGGAAATTCAGACTTTCCCACAATTACATGCTGACATCACTGTTCTAGATTCCTAGGTGCTTGAGGAATGAATCTAGCAGAGAAATGTTGTAGAATGGCACGAAGTAGAGAAGATGAGAAATTATTGAAGAATGGAAGAGGAAACAATTTTTCCGGCTGCTATCCAAGAGGAAGGCAGCAGGAAGCAATATCGGCGAGGCTCGGATGCCTAAAGAGAACCACCACCACTTCTTGAAACAAGCTACAAGCATACCACTAGCAAGAGAACGAGATTGCAACACTCCAAACGAGAAAAAACAGAGAGACATATCTCCAAATAATATAACCATCGCAAAATTGTATAAAATCAGGTTCTAACAGCTTACCATACCAAGAAATAAATCAACCCTGATTCTAATTAAATAAATCCTATATATGGATCCCAAAGAGAAAGATCCAGTTATGTCATCTCCTAGGGAAGAAATTCCGCTGTCATTAGGTTTAATCGATTGGAGACGGATGGCTCAAGAGGAGTGAGTTACAAGATTTAACTGAGATACAGAGATTGTTAAATGTAAACGATTGAAATGGCTAAGGCGAAGTATTTGGAAGGAAAAAATCATTTAAGGAGACTTGCAGTGGCAAAATCCAGAGTAGCTATGATTGTGCTGTATAAAGAGGACACAGGAGAAGTTGTCAGGAGATAATCTGCATGCTCTCGAGTGAATTGAGTATGCACGCTGGAGTTGGATGTAATAATGAACAGATATAAATGATCCAAATGATGTTGTACATGAGATGTCTACACAAACAACTAGTGGAGCACAATGATGTTGAATATGAGATGTCTAAGTCAGTGGCGTGCATAGACGTTGTAACGAAGCCCTTGCACTCGGTGAGATTGTAGGATGGTTGTGACCTCACATACTACAAAGATCGACAATGGAACAAAAACACAATTGGGTTTGTGTCAAAGAATCGAATTGAATGGATGAGATTTCAGCTTAGATAATAAATGATCTAGAAGATGAAAACAAAAAGGGAGCAATCAAGTATTAGGAGAGAGGGGCCCAAAGGGCTAGAGAAGACAGTCAGATTCCATTCGGGGTGAAGTTCATAAAATATCTTGATTGAGTAGATTCAGTTTATTTAATCATAATCAATTATAAATCATTAATATCTTTTATATAAATAGGTTACAAGCACAAGAAATAAGATCAAATGTTTAATTTTAAAATGCAAAACTGTCTAAACTAAATCCTAAACCAGTAATTCAAATTCAAGCTTAAAAGAAATTTTAACTAATAAAATAAATAAATAAAATATCAAAATTTCCTAATAAACTGAAAGCATTGATAAAGATCAAATGTTTCATTTTAAAATGCAAAACTGTCTAAACTAAATCCTAAACCAGTAATTCAAATTTAAGCTTAAAATAAATTTTAACTAATAAAATAAATAAATAAAAAATCAAAATTTCCTAATAAACTGAAAGCATTGAAATTAAATCTATACATAAGTTACAGTTTTGCACGAAGTAGATTTTAACTGGACTCCTTCCTAAAAAAAACAAAAAATATTGTAAATCACTCATGAAAAAAAATTCAAAGAAAATAAAAATGTATTAACCTTACTTATTCCTCCATTATTAGCTTCCCAAGTTTGATATACGCTCATGCCATCAGAGCTTGGGTCTGCCACCTGAATAAAAAAACCAATATCGCATCCATAAAAAAAACAAGAGCTCGTGAAAGAGTTTCTATACCATTATAAAAGGATCTTTCTTTATTTTCCTTAACAACAAGCCTAAACAACGAACCATGTAGAACTTTGAAGATAAGCTTTTCTTAATGATAAAGCAAGTCATGGCAGGCAAAAGTGGCCAAATTATTCCACACCTGTTTCATGATTTCAATCAAAAGCTCGTCCAGTTGAGGGGATGCACTGGGATAGAAGCCAGGACCTTGAACTGCACAGTCCAAATTTAGATAGACTACTGCCTTCGATTCTAAAATTCCCAGGTTTTGCTCCACCCACTCAGTAGACCCAATCTGAAAACACAACAAGCATAACATAATTACTAAATTAAATGAAAAATATTGCAGTGCAAACTTCTACAAGAACTTTCACTGAGCAGAAAGCCCAAAAAAAGGATCCAATACCCTAATAATATACAAATATTCATATACACATACATACAGCAACACAAAAAAGCTGAGATCATAAAGAAAAATAAACCACAATTTTGCAAGTCCAAAAATAGAAGTCTGCACATTTCAGTACTCATTTTTTCAATGTTCATGAGCATTTGGCAGAGAGATAAGCTGCCAAAGTGAAAGGACTCCTAAGTGAAAGGAATAAGACATAAAACATAGTTAAAAGTTTAATAAGCTCTAGCTAATCTGCAACCAATGACAAATGCAATGCCTTCAAAAGGAATGAAAGGAAAATAAAGAAAGAAAATTCAATATTCAAACCATAAATTTCAGTCACAAGGCCCATAACGCCAATGATGATAATGAAATCTGTACTTAGATAGCGAGAACCAGTAACTTATTATTCCAATCCATTACTTGCCCCTATTCCCTAAAAATACTTCAAATTTTTGGGCACCAGCAACTATTGATTGCAAACTACTACTAACCACTGCTCCTAAGAAATATAACATAAAAGATACAGACCAGAACATTGCAAGCTAATAGCAATCTAGAAGAAAACAAAACTAGATAGAAATATTATGTTATAACATAATCCACATTCAATTTTGAATTCCCATTATTAATGCCAATACAGTAGCACGCAATAAGATTGACAACAAATAAGTTTTTCAACTATTCAGTGGAAATGTGCTCAACAGTTAAAATAATTGCTTTACTTTCTCACCATTCCAAACTCCTCTGCATCCCAACTACATAGAATGATAGTCCTCTTAGGCCTCCATCCCGAGCGTAGCAGAGCACCAAAACGACTGGCAATATTAAGGAGAACAGCTGTACCACTGTTAGGGTCCACAGCACCATATGTCCACGCATCTCTATGGTTGCCGAGAATAACATAGCGGTCAGGTTCCTCACGCCCCTTTATGATAGAAACAATATTTTGGATCTCTGCCAATTTCCTGTCTTCCTTAAGAGTAAAAGCATCATTAATAGGTGGAAATTCCATCTAAAGATGAAAATTTTCAAAACCAGTAGACTATGACAAAAGCAATGTTTCAGGAGTAGTCCAGTTCAAGGGTAAGATTGCGAAGGCACAAGAAAACCATATCATCAATTATTTTACCATGGCATTATTGTAATGACTGCTTCACATGCAAAGTGCATTACAAAAGCAAATAAAACAACCAGTGGTATGCTGAAAACCATTAGCGCAGTCAAATAAGAGAAACAAAAATGTAACAACCAGTTGGAGTGTCTCAAACGAATCTTTATAAGGACACATATGGAAGGAGCAGTCTGAATCAAGAATTCACTCCTTGTTTGATTCAAACTTAGTAATTACCAAAGTATCAGTTGAATCGTAGCCATCAGAGACTACACTTGCTTCTCCTGATTCTTTTGGCTTTTCTTTATTATTTTTCTTCCTGTCAGGACAGTTTTTCTTGAAGTGACCTTCCTTTTGTCAATGGTAACATTTGAAAGACTCATTTTGAAAACTAATTTTCGCTCTTCTTTCCTTGTCTCGATCTTGATTTGTTCTGACTGTTTCTTAAATCCTTGTTCGATTTTCCTCTAATGTTAAGACCATCTCCGTTGATTTCCTCATTGTCATGTTTCCTTTGAAGCTCTTTGACTTTAATCAGCGATTGAACCTCTTCTAATGAAAATTATTTGCACCCTTTCAGATAGCATTGCATCTTTTAAGTGCTCGTAACTCTATGGAATGGAGTTTAACAACAACAGTGTTTTGTCCTCGTCATCCATCTTGACGTCGATATTTTCAAGATCATCTATGAACTTGTTAAACTCATCAATCTGCTTTGAGACAGATTTATCTTCGTGCATCTTGAAAGAGTACAGGCATTGTTTCAAGGAGAGTCTATTAGCCAAGGATTTCGTCATATAGAGCAGTTCAAGTTTAGCCCAGAGCACCTAAACCGTCGTCTTCCTTGACACTTCCCTTAGAGCCTTTTCACCCAAGCTCAAGATTATCACAATATGTGCTCTGTCTAGGATGTTGTATTTTCTCTCTTGGGCATCTCGTTCGGCAATGCCGCAGGCCCCTTCAATGCTTTTGTGACTCCTTGTTGCACCAACAGAGCTCTCATCTTGACTCTCCACATGCCGAAATCATTCTTTTCAGTGAATTTTTCGATGTCAAACTTAGCATATCTCATTGTTGTGGCTAGAATTTTCCACAGACGACGCAAATTATTGTGAAATCTATTGCCAAGAAAGCTGCAGGACTGCAAGAGAAAACCGCAGAACAACAAAACGAAAACGGGGAAAGAAAAAAACCACAAAAAAGATGTGCAAACAAGAACACCGAGAATTTATGTGGTTCAGTCCATAGAACCTACATCCACGAGAGGGAACTAAGAAACAATTCACTAAGACAATCTTGAAGATTACACGTCACAAAATCAAAGACAAACCAATCTCCTCAAGCTCTCTATCGATCTTGATCTCGATACAAGATTTCTTGGTTTCAAGCTCTCTATCGATCTTGATCTCGATACAAACTTTCTTGATTCCTCACCTTGCTCCCAGAATTTCTCTCCCTTAACCCTCTCAACTCATATACATCATTACGAATATATAAACCAATGACCCATACAAGATGACCGGTTAAACACTTTTAAATAGCCAAATGATCGTTGTGTCCATTAGCTATTTAAACCTCCTTATAAACGTGGCTTTGTCTTAGTTCATATAATTGGGAATCACCATAACAATACTGCCAAAATTCTTCACATTACATGAAAAATACCACCATTTTAACTTCTAATGGTGATATGCACCTTTTCATTCATAGGTAAGGTGACATGTACCTAAAAAACCAAAGTTTAGATGTCGGATATATAATACATGGGACTTTAGTGAGAAGTATGTAAATCTTTCTTGATTTTAATGTTCTTTATACATCTACTTCGATCACCAAAACACTGCAAAACATAGAAATTATGCCAAACTATCATTCCTGGAAGATGCAAAACCAACCCATTATAAGAGGAACACCAACACGTGGAATGCAAAAAAATCTTTACTAAATCCGGAATCCATGCACTTGGAATGTTTATGTCCGAGGCTCCATCACTGTCAAGTATGGCCCAACCGGGCCACCCCACCGAAATTTAGGCCAACAAAAGATTCATATTTGCTTTACATGTGTAAAAGCCATTCATTTACCATGACAGGAGAACACGCCAAAAAAGCAGTTCCTTGAAAATTTTCAAAGCCGCCATGAATGGCTCTATTCCCTCCCATCCACATCTTCGGCACTCACCTAACCTACGAAATTGGAATAAAAAAACTGGACAGCCAGCATCATAACTTTAACCAGAGAATAAATTTACCTGATATGTAAAGTTGACCATTGTAGACCCCCCACCAACGCCCACCACCGCCGACATCTCAGCCTTCCACTCCGGAGGCGCCG
>JXCR01066351.1:22888-35277 GCA_002079205.1 Phalaenopsis hybrid cultivar
GGAGCCCTAGTTGACAGCATTATCGGTACCCTAGGTCCTTAGGTTGGGAAGCCCTGAGACGAGAGAACAAGCAGGATGAAGGGCTGAGGAAAATACGGGTAAAGTTGCTACAGAATCCAACCGGTCATCAAAAATATGAATTGAGGGGCAACAGCTACTTTACCAGAAATGATTCATGTTGTAGAGGCCATCAAAGTATATCCCCAAACTATTGTAAAAGTTTCACGGTAGTGCAATTGGGGGAAACTATGAGGTACATAATACATACAGTCAACTATCGGCAGAATTATATTGTGTAAGAAAGCGTAATGATGTAGAGGATATGGTGGCAAGGTGTGTTATGTGCCACCAACACAAGTATTTGACTATGGAGCCAGAATGATTACTATAGCTCCTAGCTTTACCTGAGAAGGTTTGGGAGGAGGTGACGATAAATTTTATAGAAGGGCTGCCACAATTAGAAGGGTTCGCAGTGATATTAGTGGTAGTGGATCTCCTGAGCAAGTATGCTCATTTCATTCCATTATGTCACCCATACATTGTTGTGTCAGTCACCATCTGGGAAGTGTTTTGTTTGCATGGTGTTCCAAAATCTATTGTATTAGACAGAAATCTGCAAACACATCGATTTAGGAGGAACCAGTCTGGGCTGGTCAGACCCAGCCGGTCCAAACTAAGGTGGTGGAAACCCTAAAAGCAGCCAAGGATGATTCCAGTTGTTACGCTTAATCACGTAAAAGAGAAGGGGTTTGGAGGAAAATTTAAAAGGACCTCGGGGGGTATTTATTAGGGCTAAATAGCTATGGTTTGTTTTATGTTATGTTTGCTTGCAATTTTCCCTTTGTAGTCTTATTCCTCGCAGCGTCTACATTCTGTGGAGAAATGATGTACCTCTCAATTTGTAGATCAACTTTATATCTTGTTGTTTGCTTGAAGATCAATAAAATCAGCCATAATTTGGGTTTTTCCACTTATTTTGTGTCATTTGTTCGCTGATTATGGATTCGGGGTGTATCAATTTGTCAATAATCCAACAATCTTTATAGGTTCATCATAATGTTCCTGTCGCATCTGCCTTGGTGAACAATTCCAGTAACCCTAACCTATCCAATCCGGTGCAATTGAGACATGTAAATATGAATTTTTAGATTTATAACAAAATAATATTCTGGTCCCACAAACACTTAGTGTAAACTGGATGAAAAAAATTGCAAGCAAGTACTTGTGGTCCCTTCCATATGCGTTGGAGAAATGCTAAGAATAAATTTATGGAGAAGTGGAAAGGCAATCCGCCCTCAAATAATACAAGGATGACAAGGGTGAACCATAAAAGCTAGCAACTGATATCTAAGAAAACCATATGGATATTAACTCCACAGAGAATAGTTCTTGTACTCCAAGAGAATTATTGCAATGCGGCTCACCAATCAGTTAAATCAATCCATAAAGGTTCAGTTGGTCGTGCGTCAACAATAAATTGGAAAACCAAAATACAATGGAGTTGAAACAGAACAATTTTCAGGCCTGTCTATGTCCATTATTTTAATCGATTTTTTAAATTAGGATTATTTTATAAAGTTAGATTAAACTTTGGGATAATATTATATTTGAATTGATTGTTTTATTAGGACTAGATTTGAATTTTAATCATTTAGTCTTTTCATTGTTGCATTATATCTATAAACAGGGATTGATTACTTGTCACATGATTCACCATTTTGTGAGGCCAATTGAGCCTTCTTTAGATTCAAATTCAATAAACTGAGTTTCCATTTTTCCAACCGATCATAACGCGAACAATAAAGGGAAATTTGCTGATCTTTACCACAAATCTAGCAAAACAATAAGAAATCAGAGTGTAAGTCCATTTCACCAAAAATAAACAAAAAAGAAATTCAGGTTTCCAGGATATTCATGTGAACTGAGCATAAAAATAGAAATGGTGACCATTTTGAGTCAAAGTTCAGGGGCACGCATTGCACTACAACACAAGCGTAGAAGCTCTAAACAAAAGAGATTTTCTAAAGTGTAACAGCGGTGCTTCTTTGATATATGATCAATAAAATAAAAGTACCACAAAAAGTTTGAAAATCTTTGTTGGCAAAATCCGTGCTTTGTGCAACATCTAGAAATTTATCACAGGTTAAAAAAACAAAATATCATGTTGACATCAAGATCAAATAGATATCTGTTGATCAGCATTTCAAAGATAGACTCAAATAAGGATGATGAAAAGATCATGAAAAATGATTATAAAAAATGATCCCGAAGCATTCTTATGCAACCAAGGGGCAGATGTCAAATTAATTTATCACAAGATCACCTCTTTACACTTCTTTTCCAATGTTTCTTTTTGTGGCAAGGAAACATTTAAGGTGAGGGAGTTGGGAATGCATCCCTCACCTAATCTATATATATAAGCATCATAACGGTTTCCCTGATAAGTATAGTTCCTATAAAAACTGTGAAAAAAAAAAGTTTTCCATAATTCAAAAAAAAAAAAGGCTTACGTCCATCCACGGATGGAGGGGGGTACTCTTTTAGAACTTTGTTCATCTGTTCAGAGCTATCATGGCTGACGACACGAGCAACCAAGCCCTCCAATATTTCACCCTGAGATTTTATATGATCTTTTGACCCTATAAGTTGAACAATAAACACCACCACAAATTAAAAGAGGTTCGAGAAGTATTAACTTTGTAGCAAAATCAGCTACGCCGCATCAGCAAATTATGTGTTTGTCAAAGCTACAAGAAAGAAAGTCGATCCAAATTATTTACCTGGCGCAGATATGTCAGCAATATCATCAAGAGCCTTACAGACTGGAGTGGCAGTTCCCTCTTCACATAATGCATCATAGGCGGCAAAGAAGGATNAAAAGTCGATCCAAATTATTTACCTGGCGCAGATATGTCAGCAATTTCATTAAGAGCCTTACAGACTGGAGTGGCAGTTCCCTCTTCACATAATGCATCATAGGCGGCAAAGAAGGATGCGACAGATTTCCTTGAGGTGGAAACCAGACAAGTGATTTGGAAGAAAACATTAAAGCAAAACAACTAGAACTAACTTATATGAAACAAAGTATATTTAGACTGAAAAAGTTGCAAGCTAAAAGACAGGCACATATGAGCCCAAAAAGAAAAAAAAACAAGGCGATTTCATCTATACCCCTCAAATCATGAATTGTTTATAAAACCAATTCCTCCTACCTCTATTTTTAAAGTTCACGCCCAAATATTGCAAAATTCACGATATGCATATTTTTCATTTTTTTCAAAGTCCCAGTGGTTTGATTGTGGAACAAGCAAATACATGTTTGTTAGTTCATCTTTTTGGACTGATGGCAATTTTATAAATAGGGTAAATTTTGGTGGTATGGGCATCAATCTCCCAAAAAAAATTGCGTTCACAACGGAACTTGTGAACTTTTAATCACATAACGTAAATGTTTACAAACATAGATGCATAACCTATGAGGCTATGAATACAATAGACTTGATAAAAAAAGTTTTAATGATATGCGTTCATGTTTGCAAGATTCAAACATCTAAGATCAAAAACCACGAGTAAAGAAAGAATTACATATAGCCTCAAAAAAAACGCAACTATAATTATCTTGGAAGAATATACACATTTGATGAATAGGTGCAAAATTTTACATGTTTCTTAGTTCATGTATATAAAGTACAAAATAATATAGATGCCTTTTGTATGCTTCAAAATAAGTGTGAACAAACAAAGGCATATACACCCACACATACACACAAATATTTAAATACCAAATTCCACCACAACCACACCATAATGAGCATAAAGTCATACATGCCCCAACGATTGTAGAAATATGAAATCTTGTGGAGGATTTGAATGAGACAATTCAGGAATCTCTTGATTTGTTTATTCCATTCATATTTTATGTTATTTTACTTTTTAGTTCAAAATTATTTCATTTCCTAATTTATGTTAGATTTATTTGGTAAGTTTATAAATTAGGAAAAATTGTTTTCTCTATATATATATATGTAACCTGCATGTGAATAATACAATTAAAAGTGACATATTCCTCTCCAAATCAGTTCTCGATACAGTATCAGAGTCATAGATCTTATCCTAGCCACCATGCCTCCTGCTGCCTGGCCGAATCCCATTCCTATTGTGGGAACTCCTCCCTGCGGGCCCCATTCCTCCATGCAGGCCACCTTCCTGGCCGAATCCCCTTCCTATTGTGGGAACTCCTCCCTGCGGCCCCTTTTCTCCATGCAGGCCACCTTCCTAGCTTCCTGCAGCAAAAATCTTCTTTCTGATTTTTCTCCACTGCCGAAACTCCTCACTGCAACCGGAATTCCTTGATGCAGTCCCCTCTAGCTTAAATTCCTTCCTACAACCGAAAAATCTTCCCTGTAGGCCGCCAAATTACTCCTTGTTGTAGGTTTATTGGTAGGAGAGGCTGAGAGAGTTCTATAGCAACAGCAGCCACAGCAACTAAAGCAACAGCCATCGGAAAGCAGCAACAGCTACCGGATAACACCAGCAAGCAGAAGCGGCACCAGCAGCAGCCAGCCAGCCATTCCCCTGTTCAGTTTTTGTTCAGGTTCTGTAGGCAGACTACGTTTCCTGCAGCAGTAACGGCAGCATACGTAGCAACAGCAGCCAGAACTCTAGTCCTTCATTGCAGCAGTCAGAACTCTTCCCTGCAGGCAGTTCTTCTTTGCAAAAACAGAAACTAGCAGCGGGAATTTTCTCCAATAGTCGTCCTAACACCGGAATCCTCCCTGCAGCCGTCAGCCAGCCTACAGGCCCTCCCTTGTGCCAGCACCTACTTTCTCTCTCTCTCTCATCTATTTTCACCTCAAATTTCTGCACCTGTTGAGTCTATATCTACCAAAAAACAGGTCATATTATAGCATTATCGCGCGATTCATCCAAACTTTAATTATATTGCAAAATCAAATCCTCATTATTTATCCATAAAAATCTTAGTTTTTATCAATGTGAGATTCGTCAACTTGTCAAACATATTAGAAATAGTTATTTCATGACCTAGTATAAACCCTCACAGCCTTTTTTTCATCATCCACAGTGGTTATTGGAGACCTTCAGAGGCGAAAACCCGAAGTGGGGCTAGATGGTTTCTCATACATTAAACATCAGATTAGAACAACTTGGGTATTTTTAATAAATGAGAAATCTAAAATAACACAAATCTTTCAAACCTTCCATAACAGGATTCAAACTTAATTCCAATGCAAAATTCAGGTCCTCAAAACTGATGATGCAAATTAATATTTAAATTTAATCATTTGGTTCTATCTTTCAAAAAAAGGAATCATCACGTCAGTTGATATATTGATACCACAAAACAAAAAGGGATAGTTGATAGAGAAAAGACATCTCCTTGAGAAGTTCCGCTCAATTATAATGTATCATCAAGTTCCAAAAAAATTTGGAGGGAAACAGTTCTTACTATAACATACCATATCAATTGCATGTCTGGTCGGGTACTTAACTTCAAAACGATTGACCATAAATAAAAAAAAAAGAGAAAAGGAAATAAAAAATAATTAATTAATTACTTTTTCCAGCATGAATGCCATAACCGCTCCCGCCCTTGATTGAACACTAACGAACCATCCACTGTTCCTTCTTCCCGCACACAATTACACAACATTTGGCTCAATTCAAAATGACACAAGACCCCTCTACTTCATTTTTTCCTCTATTAAACTTCTTTGCCCTAGCCAGCAGTCGCACATCTCCCGTCACACACGGATCTCATGACCCATTGTTCCACTACTTCTCGCCTCCTTCCTCCTACTCTAACCGCAATCGACACCCTCGTTTCCCCTCTACAATCGACGTCGTTTATCCTCCCTGCTTAAATCATACGGAGAAACCAAGGAAATCGCAGCCTCGGCTGTCAATCCCTTCAATGCCATACCCAAACACCCACATCGTGTAATGTGCTCCTTCCCATTGTCATGTGACACCAACCCACTGAAACCCGCACGAAAATCGATTTGCCCTAGCCTTCGCACCCGAGCACTTCCTCTGCACATGTTACTTTCTTTCTCCTCCTTCCGCCGCACCTCCCCAATCATGTTCATGTCATCCTCTTTCGTCCAAACAGAACGACTCACTATCGCACATACAAAGGTCGCCAAATCCTACCTGTGTGGAAGCCGTAGCGCTTGTAAGCCGCNGGACCTCACTAAAAATGAGGTCAACACTCCCCAATCATGTTCATGTCTTCCTCTTTCGTCCAAACATAACGACTCACTATCGCACATACAAAGGTCGCCAAATCCTACCTGTGTGGAAGCCGTAGCGCTTGTAAGCCGCAACAAAAGCGTCTGCTCTGCCCTAGCCCACACACCAAGCTGCTCCCCTCGCAGCTAAACTGAACCCACTTTTGAGCTCTGCCCAAGCCACCACCTAGCAAAGCTAAATAGAATTGAGCCCATATTTATTTTACTGTTCAAATTATATGTGTTGTAATTGTATAACAAGAAAAAGAAAGCTTATGTTGTATTTTTATTTTATTGTCGTCGTCGTTGTTATAAAGGTTCATCGTCGTCAATAACACCGAAGCTCAAAAAAGATATATTGAAATAGGTCGAAATGGAAATTTTTTTTAAAATATCAACTCGAGGAAGCACGAGTACCAAGCCTTGCGAATTAAGGAATCGCAGACTCGTTTGCAAAATATTTATAAATTCATAGGTTTTCCAAATACCCGTCCTTGAGAAACACGAGTACCCATCCGTGAAAATTAAGCACCATTTGGTAAAAGTAAAATAATGTTTTGCAACTTAAAAGTTCTTGCATGTACATTGAAGGACTGTTCTTTTAAAATTGTGGGTTAAATACGCCGTTTTACGCCCTGGTCACAGTGTCTCCCAACGCTAACCAGCAAATCTTTTAAAACAATTGGGAAGCATGACATTCTCCCGGTNAAGTACCCATCCGTGAAAATTAAGTACCATTTGGTAAAAGTAAAATAATGTTTTGCGACTTAACAGTTCTTGCAGGTACATTGAATGACTGTTCTTTTAAAATTGTGGGTTAAATACGCCGTTTTACGCTCTGGTCACAGTGTCTCCCAACGCTAACCAGCAAATCTTTTAAAACAATTGGGAAGCATGACATTCTCCCGGTGCCCCTTAATGGGGTTGACACCGGCAGGCTGTCAAATTTCAGGGTGAATTGGAATGGTAAACCACCTTAACCCTGGATACTCAAACTTATAAAATAATTAATAAAATAATAAAATGTGAGTCATTTGAATTTTAAAATAATTCAAAATTTTGAGCTTTTAAAATTTAGGATCTTAGGTGTCAAAATATATGGGATCGTGGAGTTTTGACATTTATGGGTTGTTTGAAATCAATTTTTGTTTTTTTTATAACAAAAAATAGGAAATAAAAAAATTGTGTTTTCTTATTTGTTTTTTGTTTTATTTCAATTTTTTTTATTTTTTAGAAGAACACTTCTATTTTTAAAATACTCAAAAAAGAAAAAATATGTTTTTGCCTATTNAACATTTATGGGTTGTTTGAAATCAATTTTTGTTTTTGTTTTTTTTTATAACAAAAAATAGCAAACAAAAAAATTGTGTTTTCTTATTTTTTTTTTGTTTTATTTCAATTTTTTTATTTTTTAGAAGAACACTTCTATTTTTAAAATACTCAAAAAAGAAAAAATATGTTTTTGCCTATTATTAAAACACCCATAAGTGCAAGTTTCACCGCCGAAAGCCGCTAAATGTCTTTGTCGTCATAGCTCGCAAACCGACCATCGTTCACTGCTACTATCGCCGCCTGCCCGTCGACCACCGTCGCGACCGACGCGACTGCTGCCTCAGTTGGCCACCATCGNGCCGCCGAAAGCCGCTAAATGTCTTTGTCGTCATAGCTCGCAGACCGACCATCGTTCAGTGCTACTATCGCCGCCTGCCCGTCGACCACCGTCGCGACCGACGCGACTGCTGCCTCAGTTGGCCACCATCGATTGCTGACTATCGATCGTTGCTCGTCGCCCCAACCGAACGCAGCCCTAGCCACCGCCACCAACCAGCCACAGCAATTGCGCCAACCTCCCACCACCGCGACTGCTGCCCCGACCTGCCACCATCGACTATTGATTGTTGACCACCACCGGCCACCCTGATCGCCACCAACCGCCACAATCACCATCGCCACCGCCATCACCACTGACCGACGCCACCGACCACGGTCCTCGCCACCGACCACCGCCACTGCCATTATCGTCGTCGTCGGCCACCAACCATCACCATTGCCAACCGACGCCACAACAATTGGACACCGCCACAGCCGACCACTAACTGCCAGCCGTCAATAGTCGATCGCAAACAGCTGCCACTGACCACCACCACGGCAGTTGTCGTCACCACTGGCTCCCGCAGCCGCCATCGCCTACCGCCCGCCACAACCTCTTGGTCACCGACCGATGTCAGCCACCGTTGCCACCTTTTGTCCACCCAACGACGCCCGGCACCACCAGTCATCGCTGTAGCCGCCTCCCAAGCCTCCACACTGTCTGCTAGCCCAAAGATAATGCTTTGTGTTGGGTTGAGCAACAAAGACGTCGTATATGCCATACGAGGCAAAGCTTAATACTGGAGCGCAAGTGGTCACAACCGTCATATAAGAAGTATAGTTTTTTCTTTAGAAAAATAAAAAATATCCAACCAAACATATTATAATTTTTTTAAAAAAATGTATAAATCATAATTATAGCAAACACGCCTTCTAAAAATAGAAAACATAAAATAAAATAAAAATAAAACTGACTAAAAACAAAACAAAATAAAAAAGAAAGTGATCTCAAACAAGCCCTCAGGCTCTTAAGGTTTCAAAAAATATTAGACTCTTAAGGTTTCAAAAATATTTAATATTTTGGACTTTTAAAACACAAGCTCCAAGGCTTAAAAGTATTTAAAAATTTGAGCATTAAAATTTAGGCTCCTAATGTATTAAAACTATTTGAATTTTTTAGCTTTAAAATTTAGACTGTTAGGGTTCAAAATGATTCAGGCTGAGAATTTTTGAAACTTTAAAAGCTTGCCACCAAGTTCTCAATATAATTTCCTAACGAATAGAAGGCAATCCTTAAAGAGCTAAAAATGAGATTTTACATGTATTCCAAAAGCTCTAATATCAACATAAATTAAATATAAATTTGGCT
The DNA here is from genome assembly GCA_002079205.1 of Phalaenopsis hybrid cultivar. NCBI lineage: Eukaryota > Viridiplantae > Streptophyta > Magnoliopsida > Asparagales > Orchidaceae > Phalaenopsis > Phalaenopsis hybrid cultivar. The sequence goes on from JXCR01066351.1 coordinate 32,096, forward strand.
AATTTCATGGCATGCCTTGAGTGTTTTGATTTGAATGTGGATATTATATATATATATATATATATATATATATATGCATGTGTGTTTTGCTATCAATTGTACATTCAGACTATGCACATACATCCTTACCATAATAATATTTGTGTTACTAACAAGTTGGTAATATTTTTAAAACACGTAATATTTTTTAAAATATTTTTCAACTCTAATGTAGTATCTCAAAAGACTTGTAAGTACTTGTTAATTCTTGTGTCCTTGTTGAAATATCAAATTATACATTACAAGAAAATAAATTATGTAATCACATCTTATAAGTGTGCCAAAATTCATAAAATCACATTAAGCAAAGGCATCAAGATGTATGCATATTAACAAAAAACACCCTCATGTACTCCACCAAAATAAACTAAGTATTTTAAATTGAAGGGATTGAGAATGCTATGTAGGTTAAAATAAAATCTTCACTCAAATCTCTACTATTTTTTAAAGGTGTACAAAATTACTTTTCAAACATTCTATCTATTTTAAAATTATAAAATCTCTATAGTGATATCACACTCGACATAATTTGGTTATGTAAACTCTCATCGGGTTTCCCTGTCTAGAGGGCAGGGTTGTAGTCCTATCCAACTAGTATAATCATCTTCGCAAAGACTGGAATTAATGAATCAAAAAAATTTAATAAGACATATCCAATTCATAAAAATAAGAATTTATAAGTCCAAATCACCAAACCATCCTTATAAGAACATGAGATGACTAGATTTATATCTTAAAAAGCCTAAACTAACAAACTCAAATTTCTTCAAATATAAAAGTTTAAATGTTTAAATCTTCAATGATGGTCATGTTGATTATGAATTTCAATCGAAGAGTTGACTAGATTTATATCTTAAAAAGCCTAAACTAACAAACTCAAATTTCTTCAAATATAAAAGTTTAAATGTTTAAATCTTCAATGATGGTCATGTTGATTATGAATTTCAATCGAAGAGTTCAATTCTTAAAATCAAGATTTTCAAAATAACCAACTAAAATATTCAAATAAAATCAATCACTTAAAAAATTAAAGCAAACTATAATAGTTTGTCGAGAGTGACAAACTCCTAATTAACTTCGGCTCACAAAAATGAATGTCTTATCAAATGCACCGATATATTCACAATCAAAGAAACTGCATGTTAGTAAGGATGTGACTCGAATCTTATGTCTGAGTGGTTCTATAGTTAAATGGCACCACAAAGTAACTTACGACTATAGCCCTCTAAACAAGTGGATGCCGCAAAATGAAAACATTATAATACGGTCATGACCACAGCCCGTATGTTCTCCAACGACTTTCTACCCTTTGATTTGTGAAACATAAGAGTATAATTGATTGGCAAAAAGCCTTCTGTCAGCTAAATTCAACTTAAATTGTCCTCTTACACAAGCATCCACCCTAAATCTATAAAGATCTCTTGGATAACGCAACATATGGTTGCCGATAATGATTTTTTAATCAGGTTAGACCAACTACCGCCTCTGAATAAGTAGATCATAGACCATGACAATAGGGGATGACGGGACCATGAGATCTTGATGAGGTTACATCATTGTTTCCCTCACCATCCGCTTTAAGATTTAAGTGATAAATTTTGCAACTTAAATCCTAAATTTGCTAATATTATATGTTGAATATTTAATTCTTAATGACTAACCGTAATTGAAAGTGTAATCCTATTATTGGGAGAGATAATTAATCATAAGTGTTTGTGCTTATGAAAAACTTGAACACCATATCTAAAAGTCCTCTCAAAATGAGGGCGAATCTCTCGATAGTGTCTCAAGTTGAATACAAACTGCCTTCCAATAATTTTACAGTTCAAAGCATTCTCAACAACAAATAAAAAATAAAAATAAGAGTTCGGAGAGGAGTTGAAATTTTCAGAGCCCACAAAAACACCTCTTCATGTTTTGATGGTTACCTATTCTCACCTAAAAGCTTTCTCTTTTACTATATCACTTAAAATTGTTGGGTTTGTATCCTTTGTTCACGTCCATTCCCAAAATCATACAAAACCTGACCCAAGATATATCAAATGTTTTTTTTTTCTTTGTTATGTCACCAAAAAAAAAAGAAATATAAGTGCTACACTCCTGTTCATGAATGTCACTTTTTTTTAAAATCAATTCTACTGCCTCAAATCTGTTGTTCAGGGGGAGAATACAACTGAAAATCAATTTTTAGATATACTTGATGACAACTGCACAGCCTCACCACCAACTCCATTTAGTCCTCCTATCTCAGTTGAGGATGCCCCATCAACGCAATCAACACAATCAACTCAACCTAAAGTCCAAAACAAAGAATTTCGTGTGTATACAAGGAGAAAAAAAAAACTTTTAAAGGTTGGAAGACAACTTACAAGGGCATAATTGCTCAAACCAATATCCAAGTCCGCATTGGCCAAAAATTTTTTTAGTAAAGAGGACTCCAGTACTCATGAGTCATCCTCATCTTCTTCGAATGTTGATGACAAAGAAAACTGCATTTGATATTCAATTCAAGAGCATGCTGCTTATTGGAAGCTATCCTCGTCATATAAATCTTTTGTTTATCAGATTGATGGTATGCAAATTCCTAAATCCATTCATGAAATTCTTGAAAATCCAGAATGAAGAAAAACAATTGAAGAAGAGATNCAACGATTGGAAGACAACTTACAAGGGCATAATTGCTCAAACCAATATCCAGGTCCGCATTGGCCAAAAATTTTTTTAGTAAAGAGGACTCCAGTACTCATGAGTCATCCTCATCTTCTTCGAATGTTGATGACAAAGAAAACTGCATTTGATATTCAATTCAAGAGCATGCCGCTTATTGGAAGCTATCCTCGTCGTATAAATCTTTTGTTTATCACATTGATGATATGCAAATTCCTAAATCCATTCATGAAATTCTTGAAAATCCAGAATGAAGAAAAACAATTGAAGAAGAGATTCGAGCACTAAAGCTTAATGATACAAAGATTCTTACTAAACTCCCTCGAGATAAGAAGTATGTTGTGTGCAAATGAGTGTTCAACATCAAATATAAAGTTGATGGAAGTACTGAGAGATTCAAAGTCAGCGTTGTTATAAAAATTTTCTCTCAAGCCAATGAGGATCTGGAAGAAGTGTATATTGAGATACCAACAAGG
>JXCR01066355.1:0-22374 GCA_002079205.1 Phalaenopsis hybrid cultivar
AGGGTGACAGACTAAAATCCTTAATTTGGTCTTAGTGTTTAAGAACTAAAGCGAGAGTTAGCTTTTAGAGGAAGGGAAGTAGGAGTTCTAGAGTGAGAGTCAGTATCCTCTCAGCCTATCCACAGATTTAGAGACTAAACCTAAGATTAGCCAACGATTCTCTATAACACTTAACAGAGAGTAGAGAATTAAAATTGCCCATATTTGGCACATAGAATTTTTAATGTATCTCATTCCCTTACGTTATCTAATTCAGTACATAAGAATAACAATTTTTAACATCTCAAAATTCTCCAAATCAATTCATCCAAAAAGGGTTATCTTTAGCATTAATATTTTCATTTATGAATAATTATTAATTGTTTTAAACTTAAGACTTATATTTAGAAGTACTTGTTGGAAAAACTACTTAAATCGATCTACTAAACTAAGGACTAATAGTAGTAGATTGGAATTTGACTAAGGACCTCTTTCCTCGCTTCCTTGTGGGATCGATATTTTGGGGCTTAATTAGAAATTCTTATATTACTTGAAGCGATATGTGCACTTGTGTACAACCCATAGTGTGTGAACTATTTTCTATACTTTTTAACATTTCAATTTTTCACATTAACTACTTAATATAAATTTGGTCAAGTTATTGACCATATTTTTTAAAATTAAATACTGTGTAATTTTGGGACGAGTCAAGTTTTTGGCATTGTACCAGAGATTTTAATTGACATAAAACATACAGATAAACAACACACATTAGGGACACATCAATGATAAGCAAAAAGGTCCTTAAATTGATTACAAATTATAAATTAAAGAATTTGGCCTAACTAAATTTTTATTTTTATTTAATGCAACAAGATAGGCTCATCAAAAGAACCTGAAGAAAGTAAATTTTAAATGTTGAAATCATCTTTGAAATTTTTAAAATAACTTAAGAGTATTAACTTCTTATTAATATCAATGAAATTATCATATCACTCAAATTTGAATTAATCAATTTCTTTTTTTAATTTAAAGTTAGCATTTAAGAGGGTGGCTAAACCACTTTTCAAGGGATTTTAAAGAAAAATTTCAATGTAAAATTTTCCTTTCTTCTTAATGCTCTTTTTTATTATAGTTACCTCATTGTTCAATAAAAAAAATATCATTAGCTAACTCCAAAATCAAGTACTTAACCGTTTAGGGCATCTTATTTGGTGCGGTGGCATTTTGAAAACACACATGGATTGTTTAGGTAAACAGTGATTTGACAGTTTATGAGTTTTCAAAACTGAAAAAAGCATTTTCACACTGCACATATCAAAGTGCAGTGGCTGCTTTCTGGGAGCAGTTTGGCTTTTCCAAAAAATAAAAATTTGTAATAGCCACCACACCTAGTTTATCAATAGCTTATTTTTAATCAACTTATCAACATATTATTCAATAAGTTGTAGCTGCCCCAAACAAACCCTAAATGTGATTAAGATAAACTTACTTTGTTATTTATTTTGGATTGTAATTTTTTTCTCTTTTATTTATTTATTTTTTTATTTTAGATTGTACTTCTTTGACCATTTGACGAATAAAATATAATAATAATAATTAAGGCACCTATTCTTGATGACCCACTTGATCAAATATATCCCTTCATAGAAAATATAACATTTTCTCTTGTTATTTTTGCTTGCAGACTGCGGTCTTACTTCCAAACACATTTAATTTTAATTATCATCAATCACCCACTTAGATCCATTCTTACTTGACCGAAGCACTCCAGTCAACTCCTCAAATAGGTGGTAGAGATATGTGAATTTTATACTTCCTACATACCCTAATTTGTAAGCAAATCATAGGTGGTAGCTAAATTTCTAGTAGACATTTTTGAACAAAGTGAATTGAGTAAGGAAACATCCACCGAGAACTAAATCTGAATGATGTACATAGATGGAGCCTCAAGTCAAACATGTGTAGAACTTGGTCCTTGTTGGCATCATTTTTTGATGTCACGAGTTTAGGGTGTCCACCTGCATGACTCGAGATAGTTTACAGTTTATTCGTAGCATCACACAGCTTAAAACACCCATCTATGACTCTTTAGCGCTTATTTGGAGCACATAATTAGGTTTGGGTGTGATTTTGCCTTACCTCAGATAAACTGCCATTGGAGCGGATCATTTAGGATGCGGGAGATATTCGGTGTCCATTGTAGTGTTTAGAGATCACTGCACGTCCTTCTAGAGCCTCTTGTGGCTAACAGAAGTCATGGAGTTCTACATGCGCTGCGAGAAAACTTAGGGTTCGAGATGCTCTACCTACACCGTGGCTTAAGGTCGACCATTGACATTGATTTTCTTGATGAATGGCTGATCAAAATACGCATCACTGGATTTATGGGACTGCATTTCACTCATAAAGAATTCTAGTAGCTCACAAATTGAGAAAATCATGCATCAGTTGCTTCTTCAACCTGACCGACCAAACATAAGTTCTTATACTTAGATGGTTGTCTAGCATGTTTAGGGTTTTAAAAGCTTCCCCGACCTAGTCAGGGTATAAGTCATTTATGGGAGTGTTTTCAACTTTATAATTGAACATCTCTTTTTCTTTCCACTCTGGCATATTTGTCATTTATTTAGCGAGTATAAGTCTCATCCTTGTAAGCTCTAACTTTAAAGGGTCATAGGAATTATATTTCTCTTCTTCAGACCTCCGGCCTACCAAGATTCTCTAGGATGATGCAATTTATGGATTGCTAGCAAGGAGTTTGATTGTGTTGGGTCGACTACCTTCATGATCAGGTACACTTAGGGTCCTAATAACTCAGGATGACGGAACCATAGAATCCTGACCTAGTTATCTCTACTCGATTAGGATTACTCTAAATATCCTTTGTTGGGCCTTTTGAGCTCATTCACCCTTTTGTGAACTTGTTGATTTCATCTTGTAAGACCCGATTGCGAATATGCCACCGCTCTTTTGGGATATAGTGATTCACCCATTACCCTTATGACCCGGTTAGCCTATGAAAGTATAGAGTGAATCTTATGAGCTGATTTAGTTATTTTGTAGGCCCCGTATGCTGATGAGTCGTCACCCATTTGGGATATGAGAGACTCACTCCCTACTTTGTGACTTTGCGATAACTTTAAAGGCATCAAGATGTTCTTAAGAAAAATCACTATCCTTTCAGTTACCTATTTATCAATTATCATGATAATGTAAGCAAAACCTCTTTTATTGAGAGTATTATTGGGTATCCCCCAAGATGTAATTAACCAAAGTGATACATTCCTTTAGAGTGCTCTTGACCACAAAATAAAAATGTTCATTTTGGTTCTATGGTTGTGGATGACATATGTAGGGATTTTCTTTGTGGATGATGTGTTTTGAGGTATTTTAATCCGATATTGTACGGACGTATACACTTGACCTATCACACGATGATTACCGTACAAAAGTCTTCCATGTTATCTTTTAAAGTTTCTTTATCTATCTTCATTGTATATCCTATTTTTTTTCCAATTCGTCTTTTCTTTGAATCATTGTATATCCCTTAGCTTGCCAATTATATAACCTTTTGAGGGGTGGTTTTCCTCCATGATTTATTTTGAGAAACTTTATCGACCTTATGTGCCTCTTTTTAGGCCACCTTGGGATCCAAATCCACCGAAATCTTTGTAATCATGCCAACAAACTTATATGGATCTAAAACCCGGTTGACATTTAACGTTACTTGTGCACCGACGGTCACCTCTCATCAACTTCTTCGACCTCGCACCGGGTTCCAGAAGGGAGGAACTTCTTATAAATGCCCATGATCAGGATAATCTGGATCCACCAACTAATAGAGGACGACCTAAGAAAGAACCAAAGCTTCATATCCTTGATTTTGCTTTCAAGTCCCAAAAGTTGGAACTTTCCAATTGAACTGAATTAGCCATATCCATCTGAGCCAACTCAAAAAGAAAAGGCATAGATTAAAAACTTCAGTAACCAAAGGATTTGAGCTTGTTAGTAGTAAATAATGTAGGTAATGATGGCCTCTATAGATTTTGAATAGATCTAAGCCGGAAAAACTCCAAAGTGGTCTCTATAGAAAAGACAATCTCCCCCAAACATATTAAGTGCTCTGTCATAACTCTCGATGGCACGAAGTTGGACCGAATCATAAAAAAAACACGTTCCTTGGAGGGGAGCCATATATATGGGTGGCATATTTGACCTCTCAGGCACTGATATTGACTCAAAGAGATGGGATAGGTACTTTGGAGCCATCTAAACAAGAAAAAACAAAAATAAAGAAGCCAAGATAAAGAGGCCAGAGAAGGATCAAAGAGTGTAGCACAAAATTCCAACCTCTCACCCTCATACATTAAGGGGCCTATGGAAGCAAAGTCATCTGAAAGTTGTACCTCACATCAACATCAACATAGTTTTTGAAAAAAATAATTATAAGTTTATATTTAATTTTAAAAATTAATTAAAAAACTCTAAATTTTATTTCAGGAAATACTCTACAAGAAACTCATTGGTCACTTCAAGCAAGACAAGCTTATGCTGACAGCTTTTTGTGCAACACTTTGTCACCAGACTTAAACATATCAAAGTGGTCACCCTCAATCTAAACCCGAAGCATCGTGCATATCTCCCAGATGTCCAAAAGCTCTAACTGAAGAACAAACATCTTATCTTACAACACCTTCAATCTTCCTCCCTTTACATCCTTGTGATATGGGCATAAGAGTCATTCATTTTCTCCAGTCGACGGGTTAACGACCTAATGGACATACTCTGCCCATCAGCCACTTCTGTATGGGTTTTAAGGGGGATGGTCGAGTGGTTGACCACATTCTCCTCACACCAAGTTGATGCCTGAGTTATATGAACTAGACCCAAAGTATGACTCTGGCTATTGTCCTCTTGCGCTAGTCAATGATCTGGATTGCCTTTTCTACATAAAAAAATGTTAGAAAATACGAAGAAAATTTTCTTAAACATGAATATCGAGCCTCCCCAAACCAGGGATCCGATCAATCTGTGTCGATTGAAGAGATAAATTATTCTCACCATGCAGCAGTAGAGCGGTCATAGTCCTCGGTCCCTCATTTAGCCATGGTGCACCCGTAGCTTCTTGTCACGAAATAAAGGGACCCAACAACTTCCTGCACAAGAGGATTAATTGACCGGTCATGAGCCAGTATAGGAGGTTTGGTCGATGTACTTGCAGCCTATCCGATTCGCCAACTCCTTTCATCAACCTAGTCCTTCTCCCTTCAAAAACTTTGAAGTGAGTTAGATGATCCCCTTGGTCCAACAAGTCGGCTGCCTTGCGTGAAGCTAGCTTCTTATTCCGAACGTCGACACATGACCCTTCTTTTCTTCAGACGCCTTCTTCCCCTCATACTTCTTTTATCCATTCATTTTTTCCTTTGCCTCAGAGCAGGGCTGAGATGTAGATTCCCTGAAGGCCCTCCTCATCATATCAACACTTAAAGCATCGTCTAATGGCTTTTGAGAACTTGACATGAAGGAATCCTAATAGCTGATGACAAGAGCGTGCGGACGTAGAAGCAAGAGTAATAACAAAGCTGTCAATCATGCCCTATTTATAAAGGCCATAGGCACATAAATCTATGAATTGAAATTATTAAAAGCTATAATTTTGAAATAAATGAATCTGTTGTTGTACTTGATTGATTTATTCTTATCACAAGTGTAATTTTTCAAGAAGAGAATTGGGAAGTAAAATTTGTAAGCATATGCATGAATATTGAGGAAATCCAACAAACAAAAATGTACAAACGAGAGCAACTAAGGAGACCGGATGACCCAAGGGCTCAGAGATTGAAGACTAAGATTCCATTGGTGGAAGACTAAGAGTCCAACATCATAAAAGTAATCATTCATTAGCAAAGTACCGAAAGACCCATTCGACCAGGTGCAACACCCTAAGCCAAGGTTCAAGGCCGACCGAACGAAGGCTATCCAAGCTAAAGACTATCCGAGCTAAAGACTAAAACCTATCATGCTGAGCAGAGGCATTGATCTCCTATGCTCATGACCAGATTAACGGAATAATACAACATCACAAGTTATCTCAAAGACGTCCTTGAAATTCGGCTTTCAAGGCTAAGAACTTGCCGTCACATAACTATATCAAGCATTCCCAAAGGTTCACCTCGTCCAGGTTCGGATTACAGTGATTCTTCCTATACCTAATAACCTAGCCTTGCTTTGTCGACAGAAGTTCCTTATATAGAAGGAAGAGATCAATAGTCGGTGGCTTGACTAGCATAGGTGACCGACACAATCAAGTCGATCGAATTAAGTCTCACCAACCCTGAAAGCCATTGAGGCTAACCGACAACCTATTCGACACAGTCAGCGGAACGGGTCTTGTTAAACCATGACTGATTAATCTCAGCCAACCGAGTTATAGGGTGACCGAACTGAAAGCCTACATTTGTAAAATACCTAAAATATAGTGTAAAGTCTTTATTAAAGCAATGACAAATATGTTATTTCTTATATTGCACTCCTTTTCCATAAATAGGGGAATCATTTCCTCATAAAAACTAATCAATAATTCGATAAATTGTACATTGCTACGCACTTTCCCTTCTGTCTCTCTCTTTCTCTCTCTCTCTTGTCTTATGTTCTATTTCTTGGATGTGATTCACAAATAAATTCGGATTCAACAAATCATATATGTAATATCACCAACTTAAAGCAAGATATTTGAGGAAGACATAACATGCCTCGAAATATTGTCTCACTTTTATCATACACTAATGACGATTATAAGAGATGAGGAAGACATTGGGAAGAAGGACAAGTAGCTTTTCACTAAAAAATTGCTGCTATTAACGCTCCATTTGTATTCTACTTTTTAAAAATAATGAAGGATTTACACGCACACCAATCAATTCTTTCATATTGCATATGTTATGTTATTCATATGTAAATAAAGATATTTTTGATGTGATATGAGATATTTGGGTGGTATAAATGTTAAAATAAAGTTTAGGTGTTAGATATGTAAATGCATAGGAATTAGGCGGTATGCATGCAAATGCTCCTAAGACAATTGGTGGAATCCCCTTATCCGAATTCCAATATATTTCTCCAAGCGTGTATATTTATGTCCATATAGTTAAAAGGATTAATGGTCAAATTGATATTATTATTTGGGATATTATATAGGAAGATTCGCATGTCACAGATATGTAAATACAGATGAATTGGGTGGTCTGTGTGTAAATACCACTATTACATATGTAAATTAGAAGAATTATGTATTGGGCATGTAGATGAATACAAAACAAGTGTTATGTCCGTAATTTTTATATTAATAATCCGCTCTTATTATAATATGTTTTTTTTCTCAATTTCCGGTTGATTCGTGTCAGATGCAACATGACAAAAGTTCAGAAATATGACAAAGTAAACTGCCAAAACAATCCCATATATTTATATAAAACTATTTTCATATCAGAATTTATATAATATCCAAATAGTTCTCAAATATTTTAAANCCAGATGCAACATGACAAAAGTTCAGAAATATGACAAAGTAAACTGCCAAAACAATCCATATATTTATATAAAACTATTTTCATATCAGAATTTATATAATATCCAAATAGTTCTCAAATATTTTAAACTAAGGCCGAAATAGTTTTAATTTGGGACTGAAATAGACTCCACAAAGAATTATTAAAGCTAAAATTTAAAATATTTGAGAACTATTTCCTTACATATCTCTATAAACTCTTATGACTTGTTTGAGAATGCGTCAGTCATTGGTTCCCTTGTAGGGAACAATGATAGTTTTTTTTTCCGATCATTTGGTACATCCCCGTGTCCCCACGTTGCGTTGACCGCAAATATGTTTCTTTGCCATTACAGAACATAGGAGAGCAATTAGTTCCTTGCAGGGCACCATTGAAATGAAACTCCGCCCAGGTTCTAAAATTCAGTNATAAAGCTAAATTTTAAAATATTTGAGAACTATTTCCGTATCTTTATAAACTCTTATGACTTGTTTGAGAATGCGTCAGTCATTAGTTCCTTTGTAGGGAACAATGATAAAATTTTTTTTCCGATTATTTGGTACATCCCTGTGTCCCCACGTTGCGTTGACCGCAAATATGTTTCTTTGCCATTACAAAACATAGGAGAGCAATTAGTTCCTTGCAGGGCACCATTGAAATGAAACTCCGCCCAGGTTCTAAAATTCAGTACATATATGTAGAAAAAACTCATTGGGTCCTCAACCTTGCAATCTAGAATTCAATGTCCCCGGCTTTAGTTTTAAGAAAGTATTTCACCATCCCTTCATTGGTTTTTGGTGGCATCTGCGTCTAAAAGTAAAGTGTTAATGTAAGAGACAATTACTCACATAAAGGTAACTAAAATGAAGAGAGGGGGAAGGGTTGACCTTCTGAGGGCGCAAAACCGCTCTTTCTCTGCGCGCACTTGGTGGTTGAAATATTCTATGGCATTGGCGTCCTCCCTCAGTCGCCACCGGAACTCGCCCTCAGGCAAGCCGAAGAGACCCTCTAAATTCTGTATGAGAAGTATGAAAAGATATGAAGAAAAAGTCACAAATAGAAAGAATCAATGGTGAATCAATGGTAGAGAGAAAGGAAAGACAACCATCCACCCGATGTAAGAAATTCTTATCTTGAATGATGGTTTTATTGACAAGATTCTAAAGCAGACAGAGACAGAGGATCGGCGAACACACCGCCGAGCAAGGCCATGTGAAGCTCCTGCTGCCGAACATTACCCTCAAATAGAATTATTACTTTGAGAACGGCCTAAATACCATGGACGCCGAGCAAACTACAATATACAAGCTGTGCTATCCATGAAAGATGTGCCCGAAGTGGTTATGTAACAAAGAGATACAGAATGACAACCAATCTATTTTCCTTTTTTTTTTATTTTATTTTTAAATTAGATAAATAGTAGCATTAAAAAGTTAATAGTTCGTTTTGAACTCAAACAGCCATTATAATTTATAAAATAAACTTGTCCACTTTTAACATTTAAAATGGCTTTTTCAAAGACATGTATAAACGAACAACGGAACAAGGACTTTAACTCTTATGGCTTAACAAGTCACGCTGTGGCCAACCCGACAAATCCCGATTTTCCACTCTTGCCCCTATCCGAAGGCTAAGCGCGTTTGGCAACACGAGTGGGACCCGCACCAGCCACACGTGAGACGCATCAGTTTCCACGACCGGCTTGCCCTGCAACGAAAAGGTCGGCAGCATTGCTCCCAAGACTGCTCGTGTTTATCTATGTGCTCCCCCGTCAGCTCGATTGGGCGGCTCAGAACTCAGAAGCTTTAGAGCCCGTTTGCTGCCGCTTTTGATCCCGATCAGAGAGTGCTGCAGAATTCTTCTTGCTCTTTTTCGGGGAATTCTGTGTCGGACTGAGTGGTGTTTACAGATGAATTTGTAGTTTTTTTATAGTTGCTGTTTTTTGGCTTGGTGAAATCTGTTGCTGAGCGGAGCTTAGAAGGGGTGATTTGGAGGATTTAGGTTTCAGATTTTATCTGGGACGGAGCGGAAGCGATGAACAGTAGCGTGGAGACGGTGAATGCCGCGGCTGCTGCTATGGCCTCAGCGGAGAGCCGAGTGCAACCAGCCACGGTTTCGGTATGTTGCAGCTATTCATTTTCTCCTTACGAATTTGATTTTGGTTTTTTTTTTCCTCTTTATCCAAGTGAGATCCGTAGGGTTTCCTTTTGATGTTTCCGCGGCTGTTTAACCTTTTTTGGATTTATTGATGTTTTGATGGTTTGTTCTGGAGAGTATTATAGCTTTGAAGTTCAATTTGCTCTATTGGACTAATTATTCGTGCTTGTGATTGGATTGAGTGGGGATCATAAGCCTACATGTATGCTTGAGGTATCTATGTTTGTTGTATATTTTTATCCCTCAAAAGGCCGCATCAGATATTTCATCTCATGAATCGCGGTTGTGGAGTTTTGAATCCTGAAGAGGTCAGAATATCGTTTGTCTATTGACCAGCGCTTGATTGAAGTACTATAAAGCCGTTTGGTTTACGAGGCTCCGTTGACCAACGCTTAACTGAATTAGATAGGACCTCTGAGAATCGGGATGGGTTCATTGAAAGCTAAAGGGCATATTCAGTGCATGGTACATGAGAAATCTTGTTTATGTTTGGAGCATGGAAAAATGTTGGCCTAATTGTTACTGTATTTTTTGTTGGCTTAATCAGTGATCATAAATTGTTAATTATAGTTGCTTCTCTTTGCCTTAAATATTTGAGAGATAGTAGTTTTTTTTTTTTAATACTTGAAGTAGTTTTTAGTTTGGGTTATATGATCTTTTTGCTTCCTTTATTCTGGATTATATGATGTAAAATGTTGTGATAATACATATGGTTTTTTCAACTGAAGCCTGTGGTCGAATCCAGAGGTTGGTATTGGGAACACTTCTATAGGATATTTAAGGGGTGTAACCAAGTCAAGTTGATGCGAGCTGGCTTACCTCCAACCCAAAAAAGAGCTGGTGAGCTGAGCTCTATGAGTTAACTACGCATGCTTGAGTAAGCCCTAATTCAACTCGCTAGAAAATAAGCTACACTTAAAATATATTAGAATTCAAGAGTTTAAGTACACAATTATTAAAATTTTCAAAAAAATTATCTCATTTTTCATAATAAATGAGCCGGTTCATGAGTCGAATCGAACTCGTGCAAGAAAACTCAAGCTCGAGCTCAATTACCTAACCAAGCTCTAGAAAAGTTAAGGGTGGCTCAAACTTGACTCGACTCATTACACCCTTCATCTTTATATTATTCTATAATATTGTGAACCTTATTTCCATATTGCCATCATCACTAATGTATTCGACCGTCTTTGATTCTCTCAGAGTATCATGATAATTAAAACCATAAAATCAATTTTGGATGATTGGAATTGATTTCACTCACTTTTTTTAAAATAACCGTAAGTTAGAAAAAAAATAAAATAAAATATTAAACTGTTGAATTGGCATAAGCAAATATTCACGTTTGCTGAACCCGCAAAGTATTAACTTTACTCGAAAANATTCTCAGAGTATCATGATAATTAAAACCATAAAATCAATTTTGGATGATTGGAATTGATTTCACTCACTTTTTTTAAAATCACAGTAATTTAGAAAATAAAATAAAATAAAATTTTAAACTGTTGAATTGGCATAAGCAAATATTCACGTTTGCTGAACCCGCAAAGTATTAGCTTTACTCGAAAATCAACATTCATAACATGCCTTAAAAATTATCTAAACAACCAAACTGGATTGGATGGTTGAGAATGCAAAGCTTTACCCTCCAATGGCAAATGTAATTGGAGAGGATACAAATTTAAGGTTGATATCTACAAAAGTTTGAGTGTGTTTTGTTCAACTCGCTCAAAATGGATTTAATTTTTAGCCGAGCTGGTTTGACTCTTAATTGCTTGATTTCGGGCTCACTCAAAATTGATATTGAGTTGACTCAAGAAAAATGTAAAAAAAAATACAAGGTTTGGAGGGAGACTTGAATCTACAACCTTATTTTTGCATAAGCTATGAAACACCAGTTGAATTGAATAACAGTTAATTTATATTGGCAATATATAAACTATTTTTTATTAGCTGAAATGAATTGAATTGAATCTCAATCGAGCCGCTTGACTTATTGAAGTTGATTTTGAGCTACCTGCTATGGCTTGAAACACAATGTAAAATTGTTCTCAAGTCAATTTTGATATCACTTAAAATCCAAGTGAGTTTCAAGCATGTATTTTTATAGCCCATGATTGAATCCAATCTATTATTCTTGAGTACCTCTAAAAATTGCTCTATGTTTATTATTTACCTTATGATATTTCTTTGAATTATTTGTGTTTGGCAATTTTATTATTTTGTCCTTGCTTCTCACGTCTAAGAGGGTTATTTGGTTCTCTCCTTTAAGTTTGAATTGAACTATAGTTCAACCCAATCTTTATTTTTAACTTGAAGCAAACATTTCTGGAATGTCATTTCACCGAATCTTCTGTTATTAATGTCTGCCTAAGTAATAAGAGGCTAGCTTGTGAAACTACTCTGTGGTAAGGAATGTAAAAAAAAATTGGAGAATACTGTTTTCTTAAAGAACCTTTAGTGAGAAATTATTTTTATTAGAAATTGGTGTTGAATATTGTCAGCGAAAATTTATTTTTCACGTGGTAGTGCCTAGTAGGCACAAAAGCATATAATAAAATAGCAACTAGACCAAACATAAATTAATAAAAAATAATAAATAAATAAAAGCGTTATGTTTTTTTTTTGTTTGAAAATAAAAAAGCCTATGCGGAGTAGGAGATAAAAGATCCAATACATTTTCAAGTAGTCACATTGTTGTACACATGAAAGGGACACAAGAAAATACAATTTTTCTAAACCCAAAAATGAAATTTTATCAAAAAACGAAATATATAAAAGATATGATCCAATCCAATGCTAAAAAGTCACATAACCATATAGATAAAAAGGGTACAAGAAAATTCTGTTTTGTAAATCCAAATAGACCCAATATCAATTTAAAAAATAGAAGACATAAAGCTCTCAAGCCATGCAAATAGGAAAACATGATGATATTTTCTAATATAAAAGAAATAAATAAGATAAATAATAAAGTCTGAAATTCAAATAATATTAAAACATCTCCATGTGAATGCTTTTTAAAGAGGCTTTTTCTCTCTTTTAATACCTTTTATAATCAAATTTATTTGCATAATTGACTTACAACTCTTGCATCTTCTATTATAAAGGTTTAAAAAGGTTGAAATTCAAAATAAAATAGGTTCAAAGTTTGAGTTGGAGCTAATACAAAATAAAAAATTTTAAGCAAACATTTCAACTTAAGAAGATAATTCANTTTTATCAAAATAACTATGACAACATTCTAATTAGTCTTCTCCTTAATTCACTATTGTGACAATATATTTTGGATTTCTTGTGTGTTTTCTTTCTAAACTGAGCTCCTCAATCTCTTATTGTCTTGAAGGGTTGAGCTTGTGCAACCACTTAAAGCTTAACTGATCTTCAACTTAGCATGTGAGAAACCTTTGAAGCATGATTACACACCGAGATTGATTCACATATATTGAAACTACATTTGCCATTGAATTTAATTTATACCCATGAAGTGGATGTCTCATTGTAAATGTTGGAATTATATGAGGTAAGACTAGGACTAACTTTGTAAAGAATCAATGAACCTGTTCTTTTTGCGATAATCTTTGACCTTATATGCAGCCTTCTTAATTATTCAAATATTTTTGCTTTCCAAAATCATTGTACTCGAACATAAATGATGTTTCATGCACCTTTGCAAGCTTTATGAATATTAACATCTTTTGAAATCCAGTGAAAGCACTAAAAGATATAAAATTATATTGTATATGGTTACACCTAATGCTTATAACTATTTTAGTGATATCATTATGTATTCAACTGCATTATGCTAATATTGATCGTATTGAACGCCTCATTACTCCCAATATAATCATTACAATCACTTTAAAGTTGTGTAATCTAATTTTCGACTTAAGAAAATACGCTAGATTTGTAATCGTTGTGGGGATTGGAAGGGGGGTTGGCAGCCCTGCTCTCGGTGGTTTAGGGTATTCAATATTTGCAGATTTTTTCATTAATAATGGATTTCACTATTTTTGTGTGTGTTAGATTTTTTCTTATATAGATGAGTGATGTTCTTATATTGAATTAGGGGAATTATGGTTGTAATTCTTTATGGTTGAGCCATAGTGAAATCCTTCAAAGTTGTCAACAGGTTGTAGCCATCATTTAGGTGAAGCTTTATAAAAGTGCTTGTATTTTGTACATTGATCCTTTTCCATTTTCTATTCTTTTTTTGTTTTCTATGTTTGAATTAGGTCCACCTTTTTTTTATAAAAATTATTAGATGGTTCTTAAGTTGAAAATAATTTATTATGGAGGTATATATGATACAAATAATTTGAATCTAGAATTCTTTGATTGTTGCATATTATTCTATTAACTATCAGATTGTCATAATTTAGCTATGTACTTGAGCTTGCAAAAATATTTTCATTTGCTAACTTGTCTTCAAGTTTATCATCGACATTTTGATCCTTCCTCTTTAAAGAGTAACAATTTTCACTTGTCACTTATTTTGCAACATAAGCACGTTCAATTGTGATGAGACTTCTACAACAAGGGCCAAATTTTTGTCAAAAGTTCTTCCTCTAACCAACTATCTCTTATCCACTTTTTATCTCATGCACTCTTGAGCCCGACAACCACAAATTTAGGTAGAAATTGATCTTAAGTACTTCTAAAATAACTTTATTTATATATAACATAAGTCATTAAAATGCTTATAAAAGAGTGGTATTTAGCACTAGTGTAACAAAGCATGTTCATCATCATCAATCATCGTACCATTATCTTCAAATTTATTAATAATGAAATTAATCTCATTATAATATAACTTAACGGGCATACTTTTTGCATATGTAAAAGGTGCAATGTATTATTCTATTAACATTTGTTGGAGGGGTTTTAAATAATCATGTATAATACTTCAACTTGTACCATAGCCTCTACATGGTTCTTCCTTGCAAACCTCATCCACTAAAGATATGCGGATCATTTAAAGAGTGTTTTTATCCATTGCCATGTTCTATGCATATAATAAGGGATCCTAGAATGCTTAGTGAGTGATTTCGTTAGCCCTTGTTAGATTATAACTACATCTTTGTTCTCCAAAGCATAAACTATTTAAATAGACTTTTCGAACTCATTTTTCAGTGTCATTTTATTTGACAATAAGCTATACTCTTTTATTTTTTAAGTGCCTACCTCATATGAATAAATTGAATGCTCGAACTAATAACACAAAGATTAAGAATAAAAAAAAAGATACTATGATTTATTAGGTTTGACATAAGTAATATTTTACGTCGGTGAAAGAGGGAGTTTTTGGTTATTCAAAATTGCTCCAATTTTAGCCATGATCCCTATGTTGTCTTTCCTCCGAGCCTTGCACCAAGTTCTCATTTGGAAAACCTAAGTGTATCACCAGTCTAGCTTTTCATCCATCTTTCTTTTCTTCTCCACTCATATTTTTAGGGATCCTAGANTACTATGATTTATTAGGTTTGACATAAGTAATATTTTACGTCGGTGAAAGAGGGAGTTTTTGGTTATTCAAAATTGCTCCAATTTTAGCCATGATCCCTATGTTGTCTTTCCTCCGAGCCTTGCACCAAGTTCTCATTTGGAAAACCTAAGTGTATCACCAGTCTAGCTTTTCATCCATCTTTCTTTTCTTCTCCACTCATATTTTTAGGGATCCTAGAATGCCTATTGAGTATTTTTCTAATCGCTATTCAGATAGGACGCCTTGTATCTTGGTTCTACAAAGCTAAAATTCATTGAGCTATCCAACTTCTTGATCTCATTTTTATTGTCATTGTGTTTTACATCAACAACACATACCAAATTTTAAGAAAATTCAATTCTTCTATTAAAAAGTGCCTGCCAAAAAAATACACAAAGCAAGAATTAATAATATAAAGATTAAGCACTGAGATTAATAAACAAGATGGGTAATAAACAAAAATATCTAAATCATATCAAATGATTTCTGTCTAAATGCTCCTCAAAGAGCTTCTTAACTTTTTTTTTTTTTAAAAAAAAAGAGCTTCTTAACTCTCTTGATCCCTTCATTTTTCCATATCTCAAAAGAAATTGGCCATATCGCTCAAACAAATGTGTATCTCCTCCCAACCTTTTTTATTTTCTATTATAGGAGTTAGCGGAGGTGAATATTTAAAATAAGATATAGTTCTGATTTTGACTTTCGAGCTAATCCAATATAACAAAATTGCTGCTAACTTTTGAAGACATTCTTTCCCAAAACGATAATTCTTATTAGTCTGTATTTATTGGTAAAAACATTTGTTTAGAATTTCCCTCTTCTTTTTCGAACAAATTCATTTGGGTTTGGCTTTTTGAATCCTTCTTCGCTACTTCTTGCTTTTAAGATTGTTATTTGGTTTGAAGTCTAGTTCAGCTAATTTTTTGTTTGCAGAAGCATACATTTATTGGATGCCTTTTCTCCTAACCTGTTGTTGCAGATCACTGGGATTTTGTTCAGTAGGAATGTTGTGTTTGAAATTACTTTGAGCTAGTGATAATGGTAAATAATGAGTGAGATTAGGGTTTTCTAGAAGAAATTTTGGAGAAAAGCTCTCTTTTTATCAGAATATGGTACTAAACATAGGTGAGCTCTATCTATCTAGACCAGGGTTATGATTCATTAAGTTATGTTCTCATTTTTTTTTTCTTGCTTCTTTCATTTAACCTTAATGCTTTTTATTATAAGAAAAAAAACAATGAAATAATCTTGTCGGTTGACAATTTTTTATCAAGCCGTATGTCCGAAGTTATAATTTATAGGATTCATAGTTCACCAATCTTTGATGAGCATGAATAACTTTAATCTGAATTGAATTTATACAGTTTGACTTCTCTAGTGAAATCAGTGATCTAAGCTTAGTAATATGTGTAGTGTAGAAACTCTTAAGATTGCTTGTGTGCGCTACACTTCTATGCAATCAGGAAAATGGAATTTGCATGCGCAGATTGGGCCTAAATTGAAATGGGGATTTGTTATCCCAAAAATTGGTACATCTCCGCTTAACTGATTAGCTTGGTTGAAATGAAAGTTTTCTTTCATCCAGTGATGATGACTAGGACATAATACTAAGCTTTACCAACTTTATCCCAACAATCACAAATAAGAAGCAGTGTTATTTTTCCTTCTGAAGGTTTTTGCTCCAATCTTGTCTACACCACCAATGTCTTCATATGTTGAAATTACAAATTTTCTCAAGGAATTACTGAATGTCTTACCTTTTCCATGTAAATTGGTTTTTCTTAGAATTTAAGAGAGTTGAAAACTTATGGACCGTAAGTAGATACAAAGATTCATATAAATTATAAAAATATGTTTTATTATAGGTACATGTGATGATTCTTGTCCAGAGAAAATGCCTTACTTAAGATAATTATCTTGCTTATTATTGCCCACCTCATGCCCCTGAGGATGGTTATAGTATTTTACATTTAACAAAGGTCATGTCATGACCTGGCCCGGAGCTTAGAGTTAATCAAGACGGGAACAGATGGCCGGACGATGGAAATTAGTTCACTAATCTTTTATATGCATTTATCTTAACTTTACTTTTACTTTGTATTCTTTACATGCATTTTTTTCTATGAGGATCATCGTTAGCAACCTAACACACCCATGACCGATCTTGCCCCGTCGACTTCCGTCGGTTAGCGATCCACAAATCGCAATTTTTTAGGGTGGAAAAGTCCTTATCTGCTCCTGGTAGATATTATCTTGTCGGCACTTAATGTAGAAATCACAATTGTCTGAGGAGGTAAGCTTTGTTCTACTCGCCCTTGGCCGATATTATCCTGCCGGCTCAGCGATTAGTGATTTAATCATCACAAGTGTTTTGAGTGGTAGAAAAATTCCACGCGCATGGGTTCACTGACATCCACTGTCTGTACCATTAGAGGGTGAAATCCTCCTCTGACCATACACATACACAAATTTATATATTATCTATTTCATTCTTTATAATATATATTATTCTGAAATATTTCTATGTAATTTACTAACACGCATACTTCTCTGTTATGTAATTATTCATCATACATATCTTTAATATCATTCATATATTTATCTCATTCACATATTTCTATTTCATCCATATCTCTTATTTATATATATCTCATGCTTAGTTTTTACTTATATCATGCATATATTTTCTACATGTCTACCTTACATATAATGTCTAAATATAATTCATCTTATGCATATCTCTTACTTATGTCTATCTCATATATATTTCTTACTTGTGTCATGCATATATTTCTTGCATGTCTATCTTTTATGTTTATCTTACATATAATGTCTATTTAAATATCATTTATCTTATTCATATCTTTCATGCATGTACGTCTTTTCCTATTATGCTTATCATACATATTTTTTCTATATAATAATATGAAGGATTCGATTAAACTAGGGCATATATGAGGTTAAACATACAATCTGAAATAAAGAAGATTATTAAAATTTAAAAATACAATTACTCAGCTCAGTTGTCACACTAAAGCCTTAATCTTCGATAGTTAGCTAAAAGCTGTTGTGACTTTTACGTTGAGAGTAATAACCTATACAACATAATATTAAACTTTAAAGCTCAAGTAATTTCTGTTAATCAATTTAATCTTCTTAAATTATCATAATATTACTCTACCTGAATTTACGAAGTCGTTTTACAGTGAATTTCCACACTCTCACCTCAAACCTGTCGCCCCGAAAAAATAACCTAGAATCCACAATTAGCTTTAGATGTAAAGATATCTTGGCTTATAAAATCATTTAACCACTAAAACATACCTTAAACAACTTCTTGGCAACTAGCTCTTCTCAAAAGCGTTCAAATTTTCTTCTCTCTTCTTCCTATCTTCTCACTCTTTTTTTCGCTGAATTACACTTTTAACACAAGATCGGCGCCTCCGAAGGCTGCCAAAAACTAAAAATACATGAAAAATGAGGCAAACGTCAAAACCGAAGAATGAGGAAAGAAATGAAAGCTTTGAATGACAGGAGATAGGAACTCATACCCTTAGATCTCACCCCAAAACCTCAAATTGAGAGTCGTGGCACATAAGGGGCGGCTCGATTCGCCTGCAACTTGAGGTTGTTCACCCCTTGCATTGTAACAAGGGTTGCAGCCTTGCTACAGGGGGTCGAGCGAACTCCTCATAGGAAGAGGGATCGGGAGAGCGGAAATAGGGAGAGGGGAAGAATGCGAAGCTTGTCTGCCCTAATCGACCGATCGAATGAATTAAAAGGGGCACAAGTCGGTGGGCTACAATAAACAACAGGATATTAAGGAGGGATTAAGGATTAATTAGGTTTTAATTAAATCAATTAAGCTTATAATTTCATCATTTTATATCTCCCAAACGATTCAAAATTAATATATAGTTCTTTATATTGCATTGCTCGATTCGGCACGTAGAATTTTATAAAATTGATTCGGTTGAAATCTGAAGGGTGCAAAAACTGAGCTAAATTTTAAGTTACCAAAAATTTTATTGGATTTCTAAAAAAAATAGTTATTATAATCTCCCCTCTTTATAAATTCTGTTCTCGAAATTCATGAACTTCACAGCAACTATGAAGATGAAACAAATGTGATTACAAAAATTTGTTTCTTGTCAAGTGATAACTAAAACATATCAAACTTTATGCATCAACATTAGGGGCGATATGTTCTTCTGGTTCCTAATGGGTTGGGGAATAAACATTTGGACGAATTTTTTATCTTGGTTGCTCCTTACGCCACAATATCCGCTTTTGCTATCTTCTGCTGACCACTTTTAGATGTTGATCCTTCCTTAAAATTCTTTTGAACGGGATTTCTTCCTGTGTGAGCATTTGATATGGATCTATGAACAACATTATAGCAATTTCTTTTATGATGTTTAGGTTGTTTGCATAAATAACACACCTTCGTACTAAATAAACGTTCACACCGATATTGCTTTCCACACTTAAACAAGTTGAATAGTGCTACTGCTAGCCTGGCTAACAACTCCACTAATGCAAGATTTCATCTTCTTCCCACTAGACTCTTCTGTTGAATGAACTGTTGATGTCACTTCTTCTGAACTTTTTCTCTTGTGCATTTATCTATTCTTCTGAGTTTGCTGGAAATCAATCTTCACTCGCCTAACTCTCTTCACTAGTATTGAATAGTCATCAATCTCAAGTGACACTAGTGACTGCCTTATTGAATCTTTTAGTTCAGAAAGAAATCTATGACATTTCATCTTTATATTAGGAATTAACTGGGGTGCGTACCTTGACAACATAGTAAATTTTGTTTCATATTGCAAAACCGGTTGATCTTCTTGCACCAACCTTATGAATTTATCTTGCATTTGTCTTCTCGCTGACAATGACACAAGCCAATTTCTGAAGGTTTTCACAAATTCGTCTCGCTACACCAAGTGGTTGGTTCTACCTCCGAGCTTCTCTTGCCTCTGACCTTACCACCATCTTTTAACTTCCCCCTCAAAAACAATAGTAGTTAGGGTAACTCTTCTCTCCGATGGACAATACATGCCATCTATGATTTTTCCACTCTCAATAACCAATTTTTTATCTTCATTGACCCTCCTACTCTAGAAAACAAAGTAGATCTCATATCTTCAAAAAGCTTCAAGTATTTATCCATTAGGGCTCCTCCATTGGTATTAGCTTGAGATTGAGAATTCTTAATGAACTGTGTTACAACATTCATCATATCAAAGAAATCACAAACACTGACTATGACATTATGTGCTATAATAGATTCTACATTCTCATATCTAATCTCTTCATCCTGATCATCCATAATTATGAAAGTGAATTATATAATTTTATTATACTCAATTAAAATTTTTAATTTATAATATTTATTACTTAATTCAATTATGTTATTGGTTCTTTTATTAAAATTCATGTTATTTAATCTAAACATCTGCTTTGATACCACTTTTGTCACGACCCGACCAGAGTCTTGGAGTTAAGCAAGAAGGGAACAGACGGTCAAACGTTGGAAATCAGTTCGCTACTATTCTAATTCTATCATTAACATTTACTATTTAAATAATACATAAAAGAGCCACTAAATAAAGCAATTGAAATTAACAAATAGAAATTTGTACAGTTTCGGTTGTTGTTCTCGTTTGCTATATACATTTGATCCTTTTTGGTTCATCTTGTTCAAATGTTTTAAACATTAATATAATATTGAAGTAACATAATGACTTATCTAAAGATAACTCATGAGTATCTATACTTCTAAACTATAGTGATCCAAGGAAAAAAATACAATATTTATGTTAGTTTATAATAAATCTTATAATATAAATGTCTTTCATAATGCTATAAGCAATCTGATTTATACTAATGCATGTATTAATAATTTTTTTTCTAAATAAACATACACTAATCTTCTATATGCATTTATTTTAACTTTGTTTTTATTTTATATCTTTTATATACATTTTTGTTTCTATGAATATCACTGTCAACAACTTAACGCAACCTTGATCGATATTGCCCAGTCGGCTTCCATCCACAAGCGGTTAGCGATCTACACATCGCAATTGTCTAAGGTGGAAAGACCTTTATCTGCCTCTAATTGATATTATATCGTCGGCACAACGGTTAGCAACGTAAATATCACAATTTTTTGGGGAGCTAAGCTCTGGTCTACTCGGCCCTGACTGATATTATTCCGTCGGTACAGCGGTTAGTGATCTAATCATCACAATTGTTTGGAGTGATAGAAAAATTCTACAGGCGTGGGTACACTGATGTTGTCTGACTGTACCATTAGGGATTGAAATCTTTCTCTGAACACTCACATACAAGCATTCAAATATAATATATTTCATTCTTTATAGCATACATTATTTTAAAACATTTCTATACATTCTACTAGCATGCATAATTCTCTATTGTGTAATTATTTATCATGCATATTTTTTATATCATTCATGTATCCATCTTATGCATCTCTTATATCTATTTCATACATATCTTTTACTTTATTATGCATATCTTTCATACATTTCTATTTTAGATATCTTTATTACATGTAATGTATATGTAAATATCATTCATCTAATACTTTTTTCTTACTTATATCTATCTCATACATATCTCTTACTTTTATCATGCTTATATTTCTTACATGTCTATCTTTATAATGTTTATTTAAATATCATTCATCTCTTGCATACCTTTCATGCATATCTCTCTCATTTAATAATATGAAAGATCTGATTAAACTAGGACATATATGAAGTCAAACATACAATCTGAAATAAAGAAGATTAAGAAAATTTAGAAATGCAATTACTCACCTCAGTTGCTACACTAAAGCTTTAATCTTTGATAGTTAGTAAAAGGTTGCGGTGACTTTTACGTTGAGGGTAATAACCTATAAATCATAATATAAAAATTTTAAGTCTCAATTAATATTTGTTAATCAAATTAATCTTTATAAATTACCATAAAATTTCTTTACCTGAATTTACAAAGTCGCTTCCACACTCTCACCTCAAGCCTGCCGTCTCAGACAAATAACCTGAAATCCACAATTAACTTCAGATTTAAAGATATCTTGCCTCATAAAGTAATTTAACCGCTAAATTATACTTTAAACAGTCTTCTCGACAACGAGCTCTTCTCCAAAGCGGCCAAATCTTCTTCTCT
>JXCR01066355.1:25029-45856 GCA_002079205.1 Phalaenopsis hybrid cultivar
ACCATCCTGGGCCTACCGACACAAGCTCAGCGTAATAAGAGCTCATCGTAAGGACCTTTGAGCAACTCAAGAAGATCCGTCAAAGCAAGAGCCTTACTTACCCAGATGTGCCAGAGCTCAATACAAAATGATTGATCGCCAAAAATAAGACCACCAAGAATTTTGAATTAGTCTAGATTCACCAAAGCATTGAGGATCCTCAATTGGCTAAAAGATTTTGGTCTTTGAGACATTGAGGTAGACACCATATTCAGGGCCAATCGTCTAAATATTTTAAGGCTTTCACTACCTTCGTAGTGTCTTTGATGAAAGTGCCAGTGTCTAATGGGCATGAAGTCGGTCACACTTAAGCCAGCGAATGACTGGGTATAGACGGTCACTTGCCAGACATATATTGAGGAGAGTTGGCGATCATGTTTCATGCAAATATTTGTTGTTTCACCATAGGTGAACTAGAGCCTGCATAAAATTGAGGGACAACAGTCCCTGACCTCTTTAAACATTTTTGACCTATTCACGATAGTCCATCCATTTATGAAACCAAAGCCATTGTGAATATATTTTGGGATGCTTTCCATGGACAAGTTGATGCACAATCTGATAGATAGTCTCAACACTCACAGGAATTCCAACACCAAACTCATAGGATTACAATTTGCATGACTGCCGGATCTTCCCTGTCTAGCGAATTCTTTCTTTTATGTGATTTCAATATTCTTGAGAGAATCATTTCTTGACGCTTACCTCAAGCTTGAATCCGAAGGAGCTATAACTCCCAAATTCCATCNTTAGGGAGGGCCTTTTGAATAACAAAGCCTATATGATAGAAAACATAACTTTAAGGCGTCTTGGATGACAACGGCAAGTTGGATTTCAAAATAACCTGAACATGGAGAAATACAATAACCTCAGGAACTTAGCAGCCAAAAGTGTTGAATGCTAAGGAGGCTATTGCTGTCTTTACAAGAGGTTTTGTGTGTGATGGATTTTTGAGCGACAACGTTGACGACAGCTTGACCAATATTGAAGTGTTTTTGGAGGATTCAAATCACGGGGAATATAATGAGGTCAAAGCAAACTTCTTTATCTTATGACCAATCATATGCAAGTCATTTGTCGGACAATGGGCATGAAGACTGTTACGGTAATCATTCAATAATGCAATAAGGCTTCCTTCATGGCCGAGATTTCAACACTCAGCCATATTGAGCAAAACAGTTTGAATAACATAATGTCTAAACCTGTAATTGGGTCTGGAACTACAATTTTGTGTGATCACCTAAAATATTCNAAGTGTGGTTCTGAAAATTGAACTAGAGTGGGCAGTTAAATCAGACAAACCTCCAAGTGGCCCTCAAATTAGTTTTGTCCAATTAAAGAATTAGGATAAACTCATGAAAATTGGGAGCGATTGAACCAATATGGTTTGAATTTGCAATAGATTGGGTGGAATGCAATATTTTTGGAATTCTTTTATGTATATGCATATATTTTAGGATGCATATGAGAGAGATCACTTTTTTATCATCAAGAATGAAAGTGCGACATCATTTAAATAGTTTTAATAAGAATACCGCATTTAAATAGTTTTAATAAGATATAAATCTTCATGATCAAACTTTGAACCTTTCCTTCCATCAATACACTTTTGGTTTGGTTTTAAAAAATTTTATTTCAAGAATGTTGTTTGGTTTATGNGAACTTTGAACCTTTCCTTCCATCAATACACTTTTGGTTTGGTTTTAATAAAATTTATTTCAAGAATGTTGTTTGGTTTATGCTTCAATATGAATTTGTGGCATATGATTTTAATATCTTGTATTTAAAATTTTACCTAATCCCCTTACCCCATTAGTGAAGTAGCTTTTATTTGACCTAGTAGTGTACTACTTAAATTGGTGGTGGCTGTTACTGTGAGCTGAGGCAACTCAGCCAACTTGTGCAAACCATCCGCAACTAAAGATTATTTTTGCTACATCAAAATTTTAATGAATCAACTGTTGTCCTTTTTCTTAAATTGGATTGCAGACTAGTGTTTATGCAGTGTCAAATTTCCAAATTTTCATTGCTATCCTTGAAGAACTGCACTTTTGGTATTTTAATTGTTGTTGAGGCAAAATCTCTCAAGGCACAATAAATGCTATGAGCGAGGAAGAGAATCTTAAGAGTATGCAATTTGGTATATATATGAAAAAGGCAAGACATAGATGANTTATTTTAATTGTTGTTGAGGCAAAATCTCTCAAGGCACAATAAAGGCTATGAGCGAGGAAGAGAATCTTAAGAGTATGCAATTTGGTATATACATGAAAAAGGCAAGACATAGATGAATGAAGAAGCTATCTCAGTGATTCATTTATTTGATAGATGAGGACTTGAGGGAAACAACCATGGCAGAAATGTGACTAAAATTAATGTTTTTTAACATGAACAATTTCTTCTTCAACAAGCTTTTTATCAAAAGCAAATGTATTTTCTTCACTTACAGAAAGACACTTATTAATCACATCTTAATGTAAGTGTTGATGGATCCATTGTCAACCTAGGACTTTGGGACATTGGATGTATTTTGATGGATTCTTAAACATTTTTATCTCCTTTTTCTGGTTGGTTTTTAGGCCAGGAAGGTTAAATAAGAGTGTTACAAAGCAGCTGATATTTTTCTTCCTGCATTAGCGGGTCTTTTCTTGGATTACTTAGAGCGCTAATTATTTTGGCTCATAGGCTGAGGGAAGAAGTTATGGAAGAGAAGAAAATTCTGGAACCAGTGAAGAAAATATATAAATGAAATATAAGGAGTGCAAATTTCTAAGAAATCTACGGAAACAACTGAAAAAATAATAAAAACTTGCTTTGATGAAACTGATGATGAACATGATAGTATAAACATAAATCATGGCGAACTTTTGATATTTTGATTGCCAAGAAGGTAAGAATTCACTTTAGATGAACAAACAGAAAGATAAGAGGTTATCTATAAATTGGACTGATGAATGCTTCGAAGGAGCAAATATCCCCAATATCATCGATCTGCACCTATTTGCACCTAGCTCGTTCTCAGGTAATATTTTTACACTTTTAAGAGGGTAAGAGGCGGAGAAAGAAAGCATGAAGAAACTTTATGGTTAAAAAAAGGAAGGACGCTAGAAGGAAGCCATCTTTTATTCCACCATTAACCTGAATCATAACCTAAACCTATTATTTATTTATTAAAAAAATTATTCTACTAAAATTAAAATAATGATTAGCATATACAAAATGATGGATAACATATTACCATTAATAATTAGAACAAATAAATAATAAATTCATTAAATAAAACAACCAATTATAAGTGTACCAATTCTGAAACAAACCATCAATAACTAAAAGCAAACATTTTCACTGCATCGCTTTTAAATTTTCTATTCTATGTTGCGGCCTTAGAAAGCACTCCTGAAGTTTGCCTACATCTACGACTTATTAAGAATTTTAACTTTTTACTTGAATTTACACAATTATACTCAAAATAGTGACATATTTGCTGTATATATCGAATCATAATCAAGCAAGCTTAATGTTTATTTTTTTCTTGCAGAGGAGAAGATGGAGTTCCTATTTCAAGCTATACTGGTGCTTTGGATCCCATCATCACGGCAGACGCATCAGCCATGCAGTCCTCGTTCCCACACCACCACCACAACAGGTTACTGCTCCTCCACCGGAAATCTCCAGCTACCCACCATCCCTTGTCAGGCCATTCATCGCACCCCCTTCTTCTCCTGTTTCTTTCCTGCAGTCTGGACCTCCATCCGCCACTCTATCACCAGCTGGTGGAATAACTCTCTCTGCTCTTTCTGCTGACATCTACTCCCCTGGTGGCCGTCCTTCTATCTTTGCCATTGGACCCTATGCCAATGAAACTCAGTTAGTCTCCCCTCCTGTTTTCTCAACTTTCACCACAGAACCATCCACCGCACCCTTCACTCCACCCCCTGAATCCGTTCAATTTACCACTCCCTCTTCTCCCGAAGTTCCATTCGCAAAACTTTTGACCTCTGTTTATTCCAACTCCAAGAAAAACGATTCACAAGAGCTCAATTCTTACCATCTTATATCGCCGAGCACCCTTCCTTCAGGCACTTCATCTCCTTTTCCTGATCGCGAGTTCCATTCTTCCCGAACGGGTTCGTTTGCCAAACACATGGACAGAACAGATTTCCATGAGCTGGTTACCCGCCGCGCCTCTAGGAATAGCCACTCTCTTTTTAATGGACAGAACACAACGCTCAACCCAATTATGGATACAACCAGTAATGGTCTTGGAAATGAGCCTGCTTTGGCTCATAGAGTGTCGTTCGAGCTTACTGCGGAAGAGGTGACACGATGTCTGGACAGAAAACCAATTCTCTCTTCTGAAGCTGCATTGGAATTTCCAGTTCCTGTGAGCAAAACCTCAGTTGGTAGGGAGCAGGACGAAGCTGATGGCATTCATGACGAGATTTCCTTTGTTGGGACCTCCAATGACTCCCCGAGCTCTGCTATGTTAGCCGTTAAAGAATTCAAATTCAGCAATTCGGAGAGAGTGGATTCAGACTGGTGGGCCAATGAGAAAAAATTCGGGATGGAAAATACTCCTAAGAATAACTGGGCATTTTTTCCCTTGATCCAGCCTGGGATGAGCTGATCAGTACTTTTTGTCATATGATCTTGAAAGCACGAGTTTTTCAGCATTTATATCTCGGGGTTGCTTTCTGTTTTTATTCTGGTTCATTGCTAAAATTTTGGGGGCATGCAATATTAGAGGGAATTTCCAGGTCCAAGTGAGAACAATGTGATGAAGTTGATTGCTGTGTTGTATATATATATTTTTTTAACCATTGGAAAATTACTACTAGAAGCAACTGAAATGTTTTGTAAATTATACTGCTGTGGATTTATGCATACCCTGCAGCATATTTTTCTCCAAAGGTAAAACTGGTATGTTGCTGTATCTGCTTTCTATTCTAGTGCCCTGCAATAAGTATGTATGCATCTCTCTCTCTCTCTCAAAGCCACGAATATGTTTTTTGGCCGGACTTCCGTTCTTTTCCTTTCATTTCTTCATCTGTAGGAGGCAGTGATCGGACATGTTGCTTATGCCTTGATGGTTGAATTTTGAATTATTCTCTTAAGATGTTGAATTCGAGTAATTTATTTTGTTGATCATGGTTTAAAGTTTCAAAAAATGCTAGTGGCGTTCTTCATCAACCTTTTTTTAATTGCGAACTTTATATATCTAAAGTTATAACATATTGTGTTTAAAAATCTATTCATAAAGCGATGTATTTTAGTTTTAAAAAATGTCGATGCTGGTGATATTTTTTGTAATATGAAAGATTATAGTTCTATGTACGTAAATATGAGAGTTTTGGTGCTAGATTTGTAAATATATGAAAATTGTGTGGCATGTATGTAATTGTCCTTTTTTTTTTTGTGGCCTGAGGCCATTATGTATGAAAAATAACTAATTTTTTTTGGGAATTGGAATGCCCAGATTAGGAGAAGTTATTAATTGCGCGGTTACACGGTAATACGGTCCGGACCGGTCACAGTGTGATTCACAACAGTTTTGGCCGCATTGGAANACGAAGCCACGAATATGTTTTTTGGCCGGACTTCTGTTCTTTTCCTTTCATTTCTTCATCTGTAGGAGGCAGTGATCGGACATGTTTCTTATGCCTTGATGGTTGATGTTGAATTCGAGTAATTTATTTTGTTGATCATGGTTTAAGGTTTCAAAAAATGCTAGAGGCGTTCTCTTCATCAACCTTTTTTTAATTGCGAACTTTACATATCTAAAGTTATAACATATTGTGTTTAAGAATCTATTCATAAAGCGATGTATTTTAGTTTTAAAAAAAGTCGATGCTAGTGATATTTTTTGTGATATGGAAGACTATTGTTTTATGTACGTAAATATGAGAGTTTTGGTGCTAGATTTGTAAATATATGAAAATTGTGTGGTATGTATGTAACTGTCCCTTTTTTTTTTTGTGGCCTGAGGACATCTTTTAGTCGACTGCTACCTCAACCTTTCCACCCAAGTATTGTACGATATGTCCTGGAGGCGCCTATGGATGGCCAGCTTCTGAAAAATTATGTATGAAAAATAACTAATTTTTTTTGGGAATTGGAATGCCCAGATTAGGAGAAATTATTACTTGCGCGGTTACACGGTAATACGGTCCGGACCGGTCACAGTGTGATTCACAACAGTTTTGGCCGCATTGGAACCATTGTCTTGACGTACACTTGATAACTTTTCCTAAAGAAGTTGGAAAATCTCAATGGATGTAAAAATGAAAGCTGGAAAAACTATGATGACTATAAATGTAATAAAAGAAAATAATAATAATAATAATAAAATAAATAAATAATAAAAAATGTACTGGCGGTTGGAAGAGCCAACCCTTAGAAAATCATAACATATGATCTTTCACAGTTACCCGATTCAACGAACGAGTGAGCGAGAGATACCGGGAAAGATAAAAAGACGAGAAGCTACCGTGCCCTAGTCGAAAAAGGAAGAAGTCGCAGGAAGAAGTGTGTGACCATTGTGCAATGTCCGGTCGTGTGAAGGAGAAAAGAAATGAGAAGAATTTGCGGCATTGTGTCAAGACTGAAGGCAAAGGAGGCAGAGGGAGGCGACGACATCAAAGGCTTACTCGGACCAAGGAACGATCGAGGAGGAAACTACATCTTCTTATGCTGGCACAATGCGAAGGAGAATTGTCAAAGTTTTGAGAAAAAATAGGTTGAATTATGAATAGGCTTGATGCATTTTCTCCTTGCTTTCATTCTATTAAATAATAATCTTACAACCTATTTTAGGTAAAGAAGATTATGTATAATCTATTTNATTGAGAAAAAATAGGTTGAATTATGAATAGGCTTGATGCATTTTCCCCTTGCTTTCATTCTATTAAATAATAATCTTACAACCTATTTTAGGTAAAGAAGATTATGTATAATCTATTTTAAGTAACTTAATAATGCATATTCATAATCTAAATATTCTGCTAAAAGGGAAATACATCAGAATAAAGACATTGAAAATAATTTAAATAAGGAAGCTTCTAATTATAGAAAACTCCTAATTTAGTTGCCTTATTTTCGTCCTTCTTGATTGACTCCCTCCCTCAAATTGATGTTGATTGATCAAGAAGCATCAATTTGCCAACAAAAAACTGATAAAACTGACGGGGCCAACAATCTTCGAGTCGTAAGCGCTGAAGCCGAAAGTGTCGAAAATGAGAATGTCGAAGCTTTAGAGACAACTCCTGAACCATAACATGATTTGAGCAAAGAAAAACAAGAAATTTTTTATCATTGTCGTCCAGAAATTTGAATCATATCCACAAGAAGGATCTGCTTCCAGTTAAAAGATCCAAATGCTACTGATCATATCCCACAAATAGGATCCAGTTACACGATCCAAATGTTATCGATCATAGCCTACAAGGAAGATCTGCGTCCTGATCCAAATGCTACCGATCATATCCCACAAATAGAATCTAGTTACACGATCTTGATCCTATCGATCATAACCTACAAGTAGGATTCGCGTCTTGATCAAAATGCTACCGATCATAATCCACAAATAGGATCCAATTACACGATCCAGATGTTA
Organism: Phalaenopsis hybrid cultivar; assembly: GCA_002079205.1. Taxonomy (NCBI): domain Eukaryota; kingdom Viridiplantae; phylum Streptophyta; class Magnoliopsida; order Asparagales; family Orchidaceae; genus Phalaenopsis; species Phalaenopsis hybrid cultivar. The sequence goes on from JXCR01066355.1 coordinate 32,681, forward strand.
TCGATCATATTCTACAAGTAGGATCTACCTTATGATCCAAATGTTACTGATCATAGCCCACAAGTACAATTCAAGTCTTGTTATACGATCCAAATGCTATTGATTTTTCCTACGATGATGAGGACGATTTGTTCCTTGACCTTCACGCGAAAAGTGCTGATGTCGAAGTCGTGAGTGTCGAAGATACTACATAAGCAACGATGACTAGCGAAGAAGATCTGAATCAGACAAATGATGATACAAACATAACAACTCTTTTCAACTCAAGAATCTTATACTCCACAATGAATGGATTTTGCACTTTAGAATAAGTTCTATCTCTTGGCGAGCAGACCTACGACATCTATCTGTCTGTTGAGCAAGTCTGATATTTTTCAAGACATAATTCTTCTTTTCCACCTTGTTCTTCACGAGAAGAGTAACAAACATTTCATAAACATTCATAATTCTGGTGAAACACACAATTCCAGAAATCACAGAAGCTAATCACCGAAGCCATAAAGGTGCAACCTGACGTTTGAGGGCATAAACAACATCTATGGCCGTGATGACCTTTTTGTGAGCATGTTCGGTGTAGGTCACCGTGTCACAGATGACGTTCTCAAGGAAGATCTTGAGCACCCCTCGCGTTTCCTCGTTGATCAGAGCACCAATGCGCTTCACGCCACCGCGACGAGTGAGGCGACAGATTGTTGGCTTGGTGATGCCCTGGATATTGTCTTGAAGAAACTTACGGTGGCGTTTGGCCCCACCCTTTCCCAAGCCCATACTTCCCTTGCCTCGGCTCGACATTGTTTCCTAGATTTGACGAATTGAAGTTATTTTTCTTTCACTGAGTGGTAGGAGGCAGATGGACCAGTTGAAGATGAAGCAGACGACGTAGAGGGAGCGAGCACAGTTGACGAAACTGATGAAGCAATTAATTGAGCAAACAACTGAGGCAGACGAGTAAGCAAAGCAGTGGAAGTAGGGGAAACGGTCCAGGAGACTGAACAGTTGTGGTCGAGCGAGCCAAATGAGCAGGCGAACAGTCCAGACAAAGCCGTTGAAGCATTCAAGCCGTGCAGATGAACCAGACAGTGTTTTAGACAAATCAGAGCGAGAATTAAGGCAAATAAATAATTCCTTCTTTCATGTCCGGTAAGAAGGCCGGTGGGAAGGGAGTCTTAATGGTTCTCCAAAGATTATTGTTGGTTATGGCAAAAAATTTGACTCTGATACCATGCCAAAGTTTTGAGAAAAATAGACTAAATTTTGAATAGACTCGATGCCTTTTCCCTTTGCTTTCATTCCATTAAATAATAATCTAACAATCTATTTTAGGTACAAAAGCTTACGTATAATCTACTTTAAGTAACTTAATAATGCATATTCCTAATCTAAATATTTAGTAAAAGGGAAAAAATCATAATAAAGACATTGGAAATAATTTAAATAAGGAAACTCCTAATTTAATTGTCTGATTTTCATCCTTCTTGATTAACAAGAAGAAGCTGAAGAAGAGGAGTAAGAAAAAGACCTTTTACTCTATCGAGCGGGGAAGGAGAGCCGGTGATCACGTCTGGTTCTGGATGGCACAGAGACTGAAGTAGAACAAGAAGGGGAAAGCTCCCTGCTGCTGAGTTCACGTGAGTTTGGGCAGGCCGAAACCTTTATAACATATATGAGATTTTATACAGGTTATTTAAGCAATGTTAATATAAATTTTACTTGAATAAGGAATTGAAGACTTGATAAATTATTGAGATTTGAGAATGGGGTGAATCAAGACATTTAAAGAAGGATAAGGTAAAGATTTATAAGTTATATGCATTAATTATGTAAATTTGGCTTAATTAAAGGTGTTGTTAGTTGCATATCAATATATTCCATGAATTAATTTTACTAATTTTAATTTATCAAACAATTGAATTAAAGAACTATAAAGAGGACAAAATGTTGGGGAGAAGTATTGTGACGTGATAGGTATTTCAAAGGTCTCTTATAGCTAAAGTGAGTGATTATTTTTTTATGCATTAAATTAATATTTAATTAAATGAATAATTACAATAAATGATTTAGAATCAGTACTTCATTCATGGATTTCATTTTGAAAGCATGAAATAGTATAAGGAATGGAAAAAAATAACATACTAATGAATGTACATTTTAAATGATTTTAAATTCATATGAAATGAAAGATAATGGTTTTAGTCGTACAAGATTACTCCCAGATGGTACTGACCGGAGATGCGATGTACTTGTGCTTGCTAAAGGAAATGATAAATGTGTGACTTTGGGTGAAAATTGTGGGTACATTCGGGTACATTTTTAAGGGTGTCTTCAGATACATTTTTTGGATACTCTGTGATGACTATTAAATAGGTTAAATTATTAAATCCTTAAAGTGAAATGGGAAGTGATAAATTTAAAGTTTTAATAAAATGAACTTCATTTTCTTTTGGCATTCACGCATAGCATAATATAAAAATTTAATGCATATTAGGTTATAAATACTCACTAAGTTATATTTATGGTTGTAAGTAATGTCTTCTTTTAAGATAAGAAATGTTTTAGGTTAATATCTTGCAGGAGAGATTTGATTTATATGAGAAAGATTGCAACAGTTAGATACTAGTTATGATATGTTTGTAGTTTTTGTTTATTATTTCCTTCATTTGCTATTCAATACTAGTTTGAGATGTGGTTTTCAGATTACGTTGATATATCTGAATATTTAAATTTTATTGAATGCTTGGATTAGTGGCACTTTTATATATGGAAGTTTCTGAAACATTTTGTGGAAAGTAAAATGAAATATTAATATCGTTGGACCGCAATTCCAACCTTAGTTAATTCTAAGCACCGGGTCGGGTTGTGACAAAAGTGGCACCATAGCAATTATGTTTTATCATGATCTAAAAAAGCCATTATGATGCTTACTTTAATTCATAAATAATATTAATAAGGAATTAAATTATATCTAATTATAATCTCTTTTATGTTATTTCAGAAATATGAAAAATCAGGGGGAATAAGTTAGAGATGATATTGTAGAAGTTGATGTACCCCCACATATTACTATGAATACATATAAATTTATAGAGATGATGATTGCAGTAACGCAATTGATAAAAAACTCTCATACTAAAGCCAATTATAGGGGAGGAGGTCAGATGGATAATTACATGAAATTGTTTCAGGAGGCAGTTCAATGGATGCCGAAAACTAGTTGTTGAGAGTAGAGAAAAATCCTAGATGGATTTTCTTGTCCTCTAGAAAGGATAGTTACACTGGCTACATTTGCATTAGAGGTAGAAAGTAGAGAGATGATAGCCTGGACAACTGCAGGAGAAATTTGGGGGTAGAGCCAACTACATAATTCAATAGGGCGAGTTTGTGAGCTCCTTTAGAGATTGGTTCGTACAACTGTTTGCTAGGAGACAGATGCATGGCAAGTTTATTTGCTTAGTACAGGGTGATCTCTCAATAATGAAGTATGAGGCATAACTCACCATGCTTTCTATATATGCACCTCAATTGATTCCTAATGTTGAGGAGAAGTGTCACCAATTTTTGTATAGGCTCAGGGTTGTGATTAGACAACCATTGATTCCTCTTGGAATCAATGATTTCTCTATTCTTATGGAGAGATCTAAGAGGATTGAGCTGGATCTAGAGGCTACTCAGAGGAGGAGGGATATTCATGTGAGAAGAATTTCAAAGGGATCCAAGTTTCCTCAGAGCCCTTAGAGCAGGCAATCCTTTCAGTTAGTTAGTACAAATGATAACAAGGCTAGATCCAACGATTTTTGAACTTAGTTTAAAGCAAAAAAAAAGTGAAAATGTGGAAGGTCTCATAAGTGGGAGTCTATCTGAATTAAATACATGCTTTTGGTGCCATCAACCAGAACATATGACAAAGAATTACCCTAAATTGGGTCAGAGAGCTCTAGTAGATTCGAGAGGCACTGCTGCACCACTTCAGAGGAGCTATAGTAGGCCGATGTCAACTAAATTTTTAGAAGTAGTACCAAATGCAGGTCAAATTCATCAGAATGTTCAACCTAGAGTTTATGCTCTTTCGCGACAATAAGCTAAGGACTCCTCTGATGTTATTAGATGTATGCTTTACTTTTAACATTTTCAATCTATTGCGCTTTAAGCATCATAGAATTCGTGTCACATTGTACATAAAACAAGGAATAATTTAAATATTAATAAGCTAGCTAAACATTTAATGCGATGATTTTAATGATATCTATCATATATCTTCAAAGTAGACCAATGAGAGTATTATTTAATTCGGGAGCATCAAACTCATTTATAATTGATGAACTGACTAAAGTGATGCGATTGAATATCCTTTTGATGCTTTTGACGCTGTCAATTAGAATATCTAACGACGCTAATCTGGAAGTCGATCAATCATGTGAGGTGAAGCTTATGATTGGTGGAAAGGATTTTTATGACCAACTTATTGTGTAGCCCTTGGTGAAATTTGATGTGATTTTAAGCATTGATTGAATGTCTAAAAACTTTGTCACTATTGATCGCAATAAGAAGACTCTCAAAATAAATTTATCTGAGGAGGTAGAAGCTAACTTTTTAGGTGATAGAGGACTAGCATCTATGTTAATTACTTGCATGAAAGCTTTTAAAATTTTGACTCATGGAAGTCAAGGTTTTCTTGCTTGAGCAACAGATACTTCTAAGGAAGTATAGTCTTTGGGTGATATTTCAGTGGTACGAGAATATCCAGAGGTGTTACTTGATGATTTACCAGGACCACCACCATTACGAGAGATTGATTTCAATATTAAGCCCTTGCTAAGTTCTGAGCTTGTATCCAAGACATCCTACATAATGACAGTTAAGAAGTTACAAGAGCTAAAGGGCCAGCTGCAGAAGTTACTAGATAGGAGGTTTATCAAACATAACATCTCATGTTGGGGAGCTCCAATGTTATTTGTGCGGAAGAAGGGTAAGAGCTTCGAGATTTATATGACTAAAGAGAATTGAATAAACCCACATTTTAAAAATAAATATATTGCTGAAGATTTATTTTATAAATTGGAAGGGGCCTCTATATTTTGACTTAACACAAAAAATATTCAACATATATTAATGATTTAGGTGACAAATCAATATATATATATAATTAGATATTAGATTTGTGAATCTATAAAAATGAAGTGATCATTTTGTTTTTTTGTTTGAAAATTGGGCCCCTTTTTTTCACCCCTAAAAAAAAAAATTGTCCCCTTAAGAGTTTCACCAAAACGGCTTGAACCGATGGCCCGCGCAACCGAGACCTAAATCTCGACAATCCGTTGACGCTATTTTAATTTTGTATTTACAATTTTAGGGCACGCAGCTATTCCCTCCCCCTTGCTTACTATTTACGTTTCCGATTTCTTGATATCATTTTGTTTTTATTTATGTTTCTTAAATTCATAAATTCTCCTTGTTACTTCCCTCGTTCAATCGGGCTTCTTCGAGAAACCAAACCGACGTGGACCTCTATTCCTTCCTCATCCAACCCTGTAAATACACAAGACACTCTGAAACCCTAATCCATATAATTTATATTCAAAGCAGATCTGATTCCGCTCCCCTGCCGGCGAGAGCAACGGTTTTTGTCCATCAGCGGCAATCCTGGCCGACCGCCTCTCATGGCAAACGGTAAATCTTCAAATCCGGAGAACCAAGCCCTCCGCTCCGGAGTGCGCTCCGGACTCAAACGCGAATTGGCCTTTGCCCTCCAGTCTCAGGCCAGCCTACCTGATTCACTCAGTCGGACGCGCTCCGGTAGGACTGCGGCGGCAGCTCCCGCCGCTTCGCGGTCTCGCGGCGCCAAGAGGTCCAGAAAATCCAATGCTTCTGAGGAGAATCAGACGATTTGCGGGCCGGATGCGGCGGTGTCTATCAGAGTCGGTAACATTCCATCAGGAGGAGTCGCTGCTGAGGTTGCAATCGTTAATACGATAAAAGAAGGATCTCAGAATGGTGCGATGGATGCTCCAACTTCGTCAGAGAATATACAAGGATTGGATAAGGATGGTCTCAGTTTGAATGCTTTAGTCTCCGATGACAGCAATGAAGGGTTGGAAGATGAGGTCCCGCTAGAGAAGCCGGTTGTAATGTATAAAAGGTCTGTTATAAAGAGTAAGTTGGACAACTTCGCGAAAACTCCGCTACCTCCACCGCCATTTCCTTCCTTACAGCCTGTATCAGTGGGCCCTGAATCGCTCCTTGAGAGCGATAAAGATAAGGCGAGCGGTTGTCACCTGGAAAATGGACCGGTGATGGAGCATCCAGTTGTGTCAAAGCGCCGCAGTGACTCCAAAATTGATAATGGAGGGGCAGCGAAGCGAACAAGGCGATTTACCAGGTCGGCCTTAAAGCTAAATCCTGTTACCAAAACTCCTTTAGCCATTGAGCAGGAACAGAATCATGTGGAAGTAATGCCTTCTTCAGCAACTTCTCTTACAGTCGAGCAGGNATTGTGTCAAAGCGCCGCAGTGACTCCAAAATTGATAATGGAGGGGCGGCGAAGCGAACAAGGCGATTCACCAGGTCGGCTTTAAAGCTAAATACTGTTACCAAAACTCCTATAGCCATTGAGCAGGAACAGAATCATGTGGAAGTAATGCCTTCTTCAGCAACTTNGTTAAATGAATAATTACAATAAATGATTTAGAACCAGTACTTCATTCATGGATTTCATTTTGAAAGTATGAAATAGTATATAGAATGGAAAAAAATAACATACTAATGAATGTACATTTTAAATGGTTTTAACTTTTAAATTCATATGAAATGAAAGATAATGGTTTTAGTCATACAAGATTACTCCCATATGGTACTGACCGGAGATGCGATGTACTTGTGCTTGCTAAAGGAAATGGTAAATGTGTGACTTTTGGTGCAAATTGAGGGTACGTTCGGGTACATTTTTAAGGGTGTCTTCAGATACATTTTTTGGATACTTTGTGATGACTATTAAAGAGGTTAAATTAGTAAATCTTTAAAGTAAAATGGAAAGAGATAAATTTAAAGTTTTAATGAAATGAACTTCATTTTATTTTGGCATTCACGCATAGCATAATATAAAAATTTAATGCATATTAGATTATAAATACTCACTAAGTTATATTTATGGTTGTAATTAATGTCTTCTTTCAAGAGAAGAAATGTTTTAGGTTAATATCTCATAGGAGAGATTTGATTTATATGAGAAAGACTGCAACAGATAAATACTAGTTATGATATGTTTGTAGTTTTTGTTTATTATTTCCTTCATTTGTTATTCAATACTAGTTTGAGATGTGGTTTTCAGATTATGTTCATATGTCTGAATATTTAATTTTTATTGAACGCGTGGATTAGTGGCACTTTTATATATGGAAATTTCTGAAACATTTTGTGGAAAGTAAAATGAAATATTAATATTGTTGGACCGCAATTCCAGCCTTAGTTAATTTTAAGCACCGGGTCGGGTTGTGAAAAAAATGGTACCATAGCAATTATGTTTGATCATGATCTAAAAAAGCCATTGTGATGCTTACTTTAATTCATAATTAATATTAATAAGGAATTAAATTATATCTAATTATAATCTCTTTTATGTTATTTCAGAAATATGAAAAATCAGGGGGAATAAGTTAGAGATGATATTGTAGAAGTTGATGTACCCCCACATATTACTATGAATACATATAAATTTACAGAGATGATGATTGCAGTAACGCAATTGATTAAAAACTCTCAGACTAAAGCCAATTTTAGGGAAGGAGGTCAGATGGATAATTACATGAAATTGTTTCAAGAGGCGGTTCAATGGATGTCGAAAACTAGTTGCTGAGAGTAGAGAAAACTCCTAGATGGATTTTCTTGTCCTCTAGAGAGGATAGTTACACTGACTACATTTGCATTAGAGATAGAAAGTAGAGAGATGATGGCCTGGACAACTGCAGGTAAAATTTGGGGGTAGAGCCAACTACATGATTTACTAGGGCGAGTTTGTGAGCTCCTTTAGAGATTGGTTCGTACAACTGTTTGCTAGGAGACAGATGCATGACAAGTATATTTGCTTAGTACATGGTGATATCTCAATAATGAAGTACGAGGCATAACTCACCATGCTTTCTATATATGCACCTCAATTGATTCATAATGTTGAGGAGAAGTGTCACCAATTTTTGTATAGGCTTAGGGTTGTGATTAGACAACCATTGATTCCTCTTGGAATCAATGATTTCTCTGTTCTTATGGAGAGAGCTAAGAGGATTGAGCTGAATCTAGAGGCTACTCAGAGGAGGAGGGATATTCATGTGAGAAGAATTTCAAAGGGATCCAAGTTTCCTTAGAGCTCTCAGAGCAGGCAATCCTTTCAGTTAGTTAGTACAAATGCTAACAAGGCTAGATCCAACAGTTTTTGAACTTAGTTTAAAGCAATAAAAAAGTGAAAAATGTGGAAGGTCTCATAAGTGGGAGTCTATCTGAATTAAATACCTTCTTTTAGTGCCATCAACCAGAACATATGACAAAGAATTACCCTAAATTGGGTCAGAGAGCTCTTGTAGATTCGAGAGGCACTGTTGCACCACTTCAGAGGAGCTATGGTAGACCGATGTCAGCTAAATTTTTAGAAGTAGTACAAAATGCAGGTCAAATTCATCAGAATGTTCAACCTAGAGTTTATGCTCTTTCGCGACAATAAGCTAAGGACTCCTCTGATGTTATTAGATGTATGCTTTACTTTTAACATTTTCAATCTATTGCATTTTAAGCATCATAGAATTCATGTCACATTGTATATAAAACAAGGAAGAATTTAAATATTAATAAGCTAGCTAAACATTTAATGCGATGATTTTAATGATATCTATCGTATATCTTCAGAGTAGATCAATGAGAGTATTATTTAATTCGGGAGCATCAAACTCATTTATAATTGATGAACTGGCTAAAGTGATGCGATTGAATGTCCTTTTGATGCTTTTGACGCTGTCAATTAGAATATCTAACGATGCTAATCTGGAAGTCGATCAATCTTGTGAAGTGAAGCTTATGATTGGTGGAAAGGATTTTTATGCCCAACTTATTGTGTAGCCCTTGGTGAAATTTGATGTGATTTTAAGCATTGATTGAATGTCTAAAAACTTTGTCGCTATTGATCGCAATAAGAAGTCTCTCAAAATAAATTTACTTGAGGAGGTAGAAGCTAACTTTTTAGGTGATAGAGGACTAGCATCTATGTTAATTACTTGCATGAAAGCTTTTAAAATTTTGACTAAGTCAAGGTTTTCTTGCTTGAGCAACAGATACTTCTAAGGAAGTATAGTCTTTGGGTGATATTTCAGTGGTACGAGAATATCCAGAGGTGTTACTTGATGATTTACCAGGACCACCACCAGTACAAGAGATTGATTTCAGTATTAAGCTCTTATCAAATTCCGAGCTTGCATCCAAGACACCCTACAAAATGACAGTTAAGAAGTTACAAGAGTTGAAAAGCCAGCTGCAGAAGTTACTAGATAAGAGGTTTATCAAACATAACACCTCATCTTGGGGAGCTCTAATGTTATTTGTGAGGAAGAAGGGTGAGAGCTTCCAAGATTTATATGACTAAAGAGAATTGAATAAACCCACATTTTAAAAATAAATATATTGCTGAAGATTTATTNAACTAGACCTAGGCTACTAAAGAAATTTCTAGACCTCAACCAAAAGTGAGGTCAACAACTTCCAAGGAAGTGCAGTATATGGGTGATATTTCAGTGGTACGAGAATATCCAGAGGTGTTACTTGATGATTTACCAGGACCACCACCAATACGAGAGATTGATTTCAGTATTAAGCTCTTGCCAAGTTTTGAGCTTGTATCCAAGACACCCTACAAAATGACAGTTAAGAAGTTACAAGAGCTGAAGTGCCAACTGCAGAAGTTACTAGATAAGAGGTTTATCAAACATAACACCTCATGTTGGGGAGCTCCAATGTTATTTTTGAGGAAGAAGGGTGAGAGCTTCAAGATTTATATGACTAAAGAGAATTGAATAAACCCACATTTTAAAAATAAATATATTGCTGAAGATTTTTTTTTATAAATTGGAAGGAGCCTCTATATTTTGACTTAACACAAAAAATATTCAACATATATTAATGATTTAGGTGACAAATCAATATATATATATAATTAGATATTAGATTTGTGAATCTATAAAAATGAAGTGATCATTTTGTTTTTTTGTTTGAAAATTGGGCCCCTTTTTTTCACCCCTAAAAAAAAAATTGTCCCCTTAAGAGTTTCACCAAAACGGCTTGAACCGATGGCCCGCGCAACCGAGTCCTAAATCTAAACAATCCGTTGACGCTATTTTAATTTTGTATTTACAATTTTAGGGCACGCAGCCATTCCCTCCCCCCTTCCTTCCTATTTACGTTTCCGATTTCTTGATATTATTATATTTTTATTTATGTTTCTTAAATTCTCCTTATTACTTCCCTCGTTCTATCGGGCTTCTTCGAGAAACCAAACCGACGTGGACCTCTATTCCTTCCTCATCCAACCCTGTAAATACACAAGACACTCTGAAACCCTAATCCATATAATTTATATTCAAAGCAGATCTGATTCCGCTCCCCTGCCGGCGAGAGCAACGGTTTTTGTCCATCAGTGGCAATCCTGGCCGACCGCCTCTCATGGCAAACGGCAAATCTTCAAATCCGGAGAACCAAGCCCTCCGCTCCGGAGTGCGCTCCGGACTCAAACGCGAATTGGCCTTTGCCCTCCAGTCTCAGGCCAGCCTACCTGATTCTCTCAGTCGGACGCGCTCCGGTAGGACTGCGGCGGCGGTTCCCGCCGCTTCGCGGTCTCGCGGCGCCAAGAGGTCCAGGAAATCCAATGCTTCTGAGGAGAATCGAACGATTTGCGGGCCGGATGCGGCGGTGTCTATCAGAGTCGGTAACATTCCATCAGGAGGAGTCGCTGCTGAGGTTGCAATCGTTAATACGATAAAAGAAGGATCTCAGAATGGTGCGATGGATGCTCCAACTTCGTCAGAGAATATACAAGGATTGGATAAGGATGGTCTCAGTTTGAATGCTTTAGTCTTCGATGACAGCAATGAAGGGTTGGAAGATGAGGTCCCGCTAGAGAAGCCGGTTGTAATGTATAAAAGGTCTGTTATAAAGAGTAAGTTGGACAACTTCGCGAAAACTCCGCTACCTCCAATGCCATTTCCTTCCTTACAGCCTGTATCAGTGGCCCCTGAATCGCTCTTTGAGAGCGATAAAGATAAGGCGAGCGGTTGTCACCTGGAAAATGGACCGGTGACGGAGCATCCAATTGTGTCAAAGCGCCGCAGTGACTACAAAATTGATAATGGAGGGGCAGAGAAGCGAACAAGGCGATTCACCAGGTCGGCCTTAAAGCTAAATCCTGTTACCAAAACTCCTATAGCCATTGAGCAGGAACAGAATCATGTGGAAGTAATGCCTTCTTCAGCAACTTCTCTTACAGTCGAGCAGGAAGAGAACCCTGTGGAAGTAATGCCTTTTTCAGCAACATCTCTTACTGTCAAGCAGGAAGAGAATTTGGTGGAAATCCCTATCATTCTTGATGAACATGGCGGATTAGAATTTGAGAATGGACATCTGGATGGGTCATTGAAAACTGAAATTGAAGGTCCTGTGGCAGTAACAATAGCTTCAGGAAGTGGTGAAAATCTTTACTTGAATGAAATGGATGATGCGAGTCAATTGGAGAAACCTTCCCGTAGATTTATGAAGTCTGTGTTAAAGGGTGCAATTGAAACACCTGCAAATGCAGAGGGGTTTACATCTACCAGTTGTGATTCTGTTGGATCAGAGGAATTAAAAGGGGATACGTATACTCTTAGTGAGAGTCTAAGTATGACTCCAAAGTGTAAGATGGAACTGAAAATGTCAAAGAAGATTACTTTGACAAAGCTTCCATCTAATGTCAGAGATTTGTTAGGCACTGGCTTGCTTGAAGGATTGCCTGTGAAGTACATTTCTTGCATTGGTAAGGTATGCTGGTATCTTTTTGTTAGATTTATAATTTTTTTTTTGCGTTTTGCATTGAAATACACATCTATTTAGGTTAGTGTAGTATTTTAACTTGACTGGAGTTTTTGTTGTTGTTGAGTTTTTACAGAATTTTGGGCTTCAGGGTGTCATAAGGGGAAATCGCATATTGTGCTCTTGTCCCTCATGCCAAGGAACAAACGTAAGTGCTTTGTTAATTTGACTTCTCTGTTCGTTTTGTTTTCATGCCTTTTAGTGGCAAAACATTGCCCACCATTGTTGTTGGAATTTTAGGCTGTTTCAGCATATCAGTTTGAGGTTCATGCTGGTAGTACCAAAAAACATCCATCAGATTTTATCTTTTTGGAAAATGGCAAGAGTCTTCGGGATGTGTTGAAATCTTGCATTGGTGCGCCTCTGGACATGTTGGAAGTTGTAATCCAGAATGCAATTGGTCCCTCACCTCCAAAGAATCTTCATGTCTGCAAGAAGTGCAAAGGTGAGAATAAGCATGGCTTCTAGTGCTATTCTCTCTCTTTTTTTTTGATGCTCCATGGGATAGTAATTTTTTGTTCAGGTGTTTATATTTCAATTGTTTTCAGAAGCTTTTGATACTGCACGCACTGGAAATTTTGCTTTATTATGCGATTCGTGTCTTGAAATTAGCCCTCGTCCGGCAACTCCAACCACATCATATGGGATGACCAACTCTTCCAAGTAGGTTTATTCCATGAGTTGAAAACTAGAATTCTATTATACATCTATTTTAGCATATATATGTCAGTCATGTGTGGGTTGTGTGATTAACTATTTCGTATGATTTTCTTTATTGGACTATGTTTCTATTTATATTATAAGTTCTTTTGAAGGTTGGTACTTGTATTATGCTTATTCACTGTTCTAGTTTTCCTAGGAAAGTTTGTGTACCTACTGCATCTGATGGCAAGCCTAAGAGCATATCTTTGCNCTTACACCCCTAGTTCAGATCATTAAAAGTTGTGATTGGTTTAGATATCTTGGGTCTAATGTTCAAAGTGATGGTGATATAGACGGGGATGTTATTAGTAGAATTCAAGTTGGTTGGTTGAAGTGGAGGAATGCATCAGGCCTATTGTGTGATAGAAAAGTACTGTTTAAACT
>JXCR01066362.1:0-15166 GCA_002079205.1 Phalaenopsis hybrid cultivar
ACAAGCTCATCCGTTCTCCGGCACCATACATAGATAGCCCAGATTGCTCGTCTCCTCTCCGGTGTCATAAGCAGCGTTCCCAAGTAAAAGGTCTTGGCATACTCTGCACAGACTTGCCCACATCGATCGTAAGCTTCCTTCAACAAGTAAGGTGTGCCGGGAACCAACATGTCCATCTTCACTTCCCGAGTGTTCTTCTTCCTCAGCTGCTGCTCCACAAGAGCCGCCTGCTTCAAAACAACATCATAAACCTTCTGCTCTGAAGAAATAGCAACCTCTCCCACCGGATTCGCAACTAAGCTCGAATAAATAGGAAACTTCAAATCCTTCTCTGGCTCCTGGCCAACACAAGGATAGTTGTAGTTTAAAAACAGAGAGTAGAGATTCCATCTTATCATCTTTTTCCTCGCCGGAAACCTGCAATCAATCTTTCGGTTCAGCAGCCGACCTCTTCCTTCTCTTATCACATCCGAGAAACCAACACTGGTTGAGAACTCCATCGGCAAAACAACGCGCAAGTGAGCGGCTGCCATTACAGCAGCTCTGNCATCATCTTTTTCCTCGCCGGAAACCTGCAACCAATCTTTCGGTTCAGCAGCCGACCTCTACCTTCTCTTATCAAATCCGAAAAACCAACACTGGTTGAGAACTCCATCGGCAAAACAACGCGCAAGTGAGCGGCTGCCATTACAGCAGCTCTGGATCAAAACAGAGCTTCTGCAGGCTGTTTATCTTTCAGCCAAACAAACAATAAAGAATTGTCGCCCATTAGAAGAGCAATAGCACATGAACACGTCTCCACTCTGCATTGCCATTCTCTCCGGCTAAACCATCTTTCCTTCACGTGCTCTTAGTGCTCTATAGTGGTTTTCTTAGCGGGTGGTCGCAGGAGGTGATAGGGTTATCACATTGCACGACGAGGGATTTCGCAGGACAAATCCCGGAACGCCACGTGGCAGGAGGCCAAAAGGTACCGTCATATAAAGCGCGCAACGCGCGCAGATGCGCCACGTGGAGTTTGACTTCGGTTAAATAACCGGCAAGTGGCCATCATATTGGGAGCCACCACGCTTTGTTAAACCGGGGAAAAAATTTATTAGTACGGTTGTTGGAAGAAAATAATAAAAAAGATTATGAGCCACGATCATGATTTGCAAATTGACAATTGACATACGTGATCAGATCCTTTGTATTTCAAGCTAAAAAAGTTTATTTGGATTTGGCTTGTTTGCCTAGCAAATTGAACACGAGCTGATCATCAACAAAAGTGGTGTTGACAGCCCTAATCACGTAGTCGTAAGATGTTAAGAATTGTGAGAGAATTTAAAAATTATTATTTATATTAAAATATCATTTGAGTCTAATTTAATACTTTTTATTCTATTTTATTAATTAACAATTTTAATCGATTATAAATTTTTGTAGTCTTTTAGTCAATTAATTTTTTTTTAAATATTACTCATCAATATATGTATATATAATTGATGAGTAGTATTTTCCAGCCAAAATGAGCCGAACAAGAACGAAAAAATCTTTGTTCGTGTTCAGCTCGTTAACTTTGCAAAGGAGCCGAACACGAGCTGTTCGCGAACAACGAGTCATTTTGACAGCTCTAATCCATATTGGCAAAACTAGAATTTAATGAGCAGGGCCCGGGAGAAAATAATAAATTAATTTAATAAAATAATTTGAAATTTTATTTTATAAAATAAATTATATATATATAATATATCTCTCTCTTTTTTTTGTCTACTCATTACGAAGATGCATCTTAAATTATTTCAAATGATTCTTCATTCTATTGGAATTATCAAGAATTTATGCTACATCAAATTTTTATTTTAGTATTATCTTCAATATATTTTTCAATGAACAGAACAAAATCGTATTTCATTTAATTTCATAAAATTGTCTTAATAATTGTCGTGGTTGAAAATGCACACTTAATAGTTGTCAAAGCTTACATAGTCAAGATTAATCTAATTAAACGATCAATAATATTATATAAGATCATTTTTTTATCTTAGCAAACATTTGACATAAATTAAATAAATAAAAAAATTCTGAAAATTTTGATTCTATTAAGCTTCAATTTAAAATTAATTGAATTTAATTTTAATATGTAATTTTTCTATGTCTATGAAGTTCTTAAGATAAAATTTATTTGTAAGAAAATAACTATTTTTAATTTTGAATGATCAATACCCATCTCTAAGTAGGGCTGTCAAAAAAGTCCGTTGTTCAACAGTTCGTGTTCGGTTCGTTAATGAGTTCGTGTTCGATTCGTTTGATAAGTAAATGAGACGAACCTGAACAAACTTTTTCGCTTGGTTAGTTAAACGAACCAAACACGAACAGTGATGCGTTCGTTCGTGTTCGAATTGCTATTGTTCGAAATATAAAATAATTTAAAATAATTATATATATATATATTAAAAAATTAAATTTTATAAATTATAATATATAATAAATTAATAATAGTAATATATTAATATACTATATTANATAAATTTGGATCTTCAGTTGGTGCTCTCCTAAACTGATTATTTGATACCATTTGGATAATAACAGGTTTAAGTTCAATTGAATTAGCCACTATAATGGGTTTTTGAATACTACAATGAAGTTCATCCACTGTAGAGTTTGCATAATCTCTTAAAGGTCTAAACTTTTCAACAATCTAAATATTTTGATTTGTCATTTCTTGAAAAATTTCAGTAATTTTTTATTTTTTATTTTTTCTAATAGTTCTTTGTAATTCAAAATCATAAGGCACAAGTCCTGTGGAACCATAACTACACATACAATACTATAAAACACATATAAAATGAAATAAAATGTAATAAAAATAAAAACACACAAACAAAAACTTTATATAAAAACAACACTACAATATTCCTACAACAAATCTTAAAGTTTAAATAAGAATTTGTAAAAATAGATATTTTGCTTTCTAAAAACTACTTTTTGAAAATTTTTACAAATTTCTGTAATCTAACTCTTTTTTTTAACCTCCCTAACAATGGTGCCAAAACCTGATCCCGACTTTCTATATAGATGAAAAATACGATGTATGTGATTATATCCTTAATTTCCTTAATAGTTATTTTTAATTTGCAAAAAAGTTAAAAACTTGATCCAAAGCAAAAGCTAAATAAGTTTTCCACTATACAAATAAGGATACAATTATAATATTTAAAAATGGGATACTACGCAAGTATACGTATCGTTATCAAGTAATATAAGACTTATTTATTAAGCCCCAAATATGAACCCATAGAGAGATTAACAATATGCACTTTAGAAAACTAGAAAGTTTAGAAATTTTAGATGACAAAATTCTACTTAGCAAAATATTTTTACTTAAACTTAAGATGCTAAAATAGTAATGCAAATTAGATTCTTTTTGCAATTTTTGGTATATGAAAATAAAGTAAGCAACTAATTAACTTAACTAAATACTTGCAAGATGAAGACATTATAAGTAAAATATCTTTTTCCTTATCATGAATCAATAATAAGTAGAGAAATTTTGTTGTGAAAGTATTCTAAATGTGTTGTGCCAAATAGAAGCAATAATATTCTTTATCCTTACTAGAGTTGCTATAAAGAACATTGGGTAATATATAGTTTGAAAAGGCTTGAAAACTGGTTAGGTAGGGAAGATACTAGCTCTCACTCTAGAGTTTCCTCTTCTCCCTCCACCTGGAGGCTAACATCTCGTATCAAAATATAAAACTATAAATCAAATTGAGGGCTTTAGCATGTCACTCCAAAGTCCTATAATTCTACACCCCTTAAAATTTTATTTTCTTATTTATTTGCACTCAACCCCATGAATTACATTCTCATCCATGAAATTACTATGTGATTCTAAACCATTTGTTGACTGAGACAATACCATCTCAGATCTTACATGTTCTCACAATAGGTATTAACATCTTAATTTGTTAAATCAAGAAGTAAACAAAGTGCAAGGTTTCAAATCATCACAATTTCTTCTAACAATGAAGCCTAATACTTCACACAACTTCCTATAAACACTTAATCACTTATCATTTTAAGGAAAAAAATAAAGAAAACTATTCATAATTCTTGGAGAAAGCACAACCACACATGAATTTAAAAGTAGAAATCATGCACATAAACAAAAAATCTAAATTAAAACCAAGTGTAGTCACAAAGATAAACACTTATCTTAGATCTTCTCCACCAAATGTCTTGAAGTTACTTTTAATTCTCTTTCTTCACTCACAATACAAACTAAACACTCAAAATAAAATAAAAAGAAAGTGGTCACCGCCGCCGACGGCGATTTGGATGGACGATGGTTGTAAAATTTGATGGGTGACTGGCCTATGATGGTTGGCTTTGATGATCTAAGTCTTCTTTAATAAANTACAATAAAATAAAAAGAAAGTGGTCACCGCCGCCGACGGCGATTTGGATGGATGATGGTTGTAAAATTTGATGGGTGACTGGCCTATGATGGTTGGCTTTGATGATCTAAGTCTTCTTTAATAAAAATCCAAAAGTTTCCTAGTGTCCCTTCAAAATGTGTCTTTATTCAATGAATCTTCTAGAAGTTGCCTCCTTAAAAGCCAATTGAATGAATTTTCATGTCCATGGGATATTTCTCACATTTTTACCAAGGGTTGCTTCAAACACCTCTTCAAAATTTGGTCTAAATTCAATGAATCATCAAATAACTACTTTTAGCATTTAAGCGTGGGGTACCTGGTGCTTAGGTGCCCCAGTTCATTTTTGCATATTTCTTCATTTTTGCTCCAAATTATTTTTCACTCCTTTTAGCATTTTTCATCAATTTGATTGTGCCTGAAAGAAAAACACATAAATAACTTTCATTAAAGTGCAATATCTAAAAAATAGGTATATAAATGTGTATAAAAACACTATATATTTTAGGTGTATCAGTACCCCTAGTNCTAGCATTTAAGCGTGGGGTACCTGGTGCTTAGGCTCAAGCCTCTGGCGCATAGGTGCCCCAGTTCATTTTTGCATATTTCTTCATTTTTGCTCCAAATTATTTTTCCCTCATTTTAGCATTTTTCATCAATTTGATTGTGCCTGAAAGAAAAACACATAAATAACTTCCATTAAAGCACAATATCTAAAAAATAGGTATATAAATGTGTATAAAAACACTATATATTTTAGGTGTATCAGTACCCCTAGTGAGAAAACTATTTCTTTAATTTTTATCATATTACATTTATTCTCACTAGCCGCTAAATATAATTTGAGTTAATTTTTGACATATTAAGAAACATAAATATCTATGTAATTGCGAGTCAGGTCAGAGTACGAAACGCCATATATTGTTCTTCATGTAGGGCCATCCATATCTAATTATAAATAGATAAACCATCCATGAAGAAGAACATCACATGAGAGGAGGAAAAATCTATCATAAGATCTGGTCTCAACAAAGGAAAACTGTTATTCGGGCAAGCCTTATTTAGGTCCCGAAAGTCAAAGCAACTTGTATTTTTCAGATGTTTATGATATTTGTAGGTCACACAGGGTAATAAATCTCCTTAATAAATCCAACCTCGATGAGCTTTTTGGTCTCTTCAGTGCTCATCAACTCCACACTCNGAGAACATCACATGAGAGGAGGAAAAATCTATCATAAGATCCGGTCTCAACAAAGGAAAACTGCTATTCGGGCAAGCCTTATTTAGGTCCCGAAAGTCAAAGCAACTTGTATTTTTCAGATGTTTGTGATATTTGTAGGTCACACAGGATAATAAATCTCCTTAATAAATCCAACCTCGATGAGCTTTTTGGTCTCTTCAGTGCTCATCAACTCCACACTCAGATCAATGGCTTAAAGATGAATGAGTACTTTTAGGGCTAAGCCATGAATCTCAAAATAGTTCCAAGCAAGATAGTCATGAAACTCATTCAAGATTTATATGACTCTAGCAGCCATAGAATCTGATAAGAGTTAACTAATAAAATTATGAAGAGGATCGTCAACCATACCAGGCTGACTTCAGTCAACTCATTGAAGGTCTAAGAGACACCATCTTCATGCTCATAAAGAGCGTCCATAAGTTTGACCTCCTCACTAATTGATGTGAGTATATCAATGTCTTCGAGTGCAGTAATCATCCTACATAAAGCTCTAGAGAGTTTGGTTTTATTAAAATGACATAGCTTAATCTAGACCTTTCTCCTGGGGAGTCTATTTTGTCATATAGCCTTACACATATTGGCTTGGCGAATAAACTATTTCATGCGCAACAATCTAGCATCAAGTATTTTATCAATGAGGAGAGAAATAATAAAAATAAGGAGTATCCTCTGCTTCTTCATTCTCATCATTAAAAATCATTACATAATTGTATTTACATGAGGACTAGCTTTATAAAATAAAATACCCTTCTCCTTAGACTCAAGTCTTGGAGGCACATAAAAGGTCATTAATTCTTCAACTTCTAATCCATTTATAATTGTAAGGCCTTTGCGGTGACCTTGTGGTACTAAGTCAATGTTCAAAATCTCATCTGATAAAAATAATCTAGATAAATGGGGACCATGATCACTGAGGGTACTAGAAGTATCTCCTCATTGGTGGCTTCCTGACTATAGCAATGCAAGCATCTCGAGCTCCCTACTAGCAAAGCCTCGTCTAGATCAAACTTAAAGTCTAAGAAAACTTTGATCTTTTCCATTACTGATGGAAAAGTGGAGAGCTTAAGCTCTTGCTTTGAAGTTATAGGGACACGACAACTTTCCTCTTATTTTGTCACCTCCTTGCCTTTAGTCAGGTGAGAACTAAGAAGGGGAACAACCTGTGGACATCCGTAGTACTTTAGGTTGGGAGAGAGGCCTTAGAGGGTACAGAGTACTAAACATCATCATAGACTCATGCCTTATTAATAGAAAAGGGCTAAATATCCCCAATGATAAAAAATCTCTTCTCTCCCATGCATGCATTTAATGCACAGATAGAGGGTCAAAGGTATCATTCCATACTCATGGATCCAAGGACTTCTAAAAAAGGCTCTAAAGGAAGCGTTTCGTTGGTCACATGGAACTTGGCTTCACTCTTAATGTCTCCAAATTGGAGTTAACGTAATATAGCCTAAGGTCTTTTGACCCGTTCCATTGAAGTCATTGAACATGATCCTATTGGAGCATAATCTCCTTCTATTTAAGTAGAGTAGCTTATAGATATAGACACTGATGATATTCATCAAAGTTATGGGATCAATCAATATATAGTCTAATGGAGTTTTGTATATACCGACCGTCACATAAAAAGGGCATTTATGGTATGTATTGCCCAATAATAAGTCCTCTTAGGAGAAGGTAATGATGACTACGTTTTATAGTGTAACCACCTCTTTCATCCTCTCTTTGGAATGATAATCATGAAAGACTTTAGGCTCTAAGGGAACCTTCATCAAAGTCTCCCTAAGCTCAAAAGAAGGAACGAGCACATTATAAATGTTCAAAGCAGCTTGCAACATTTTGAGATGTGCCAACACATTGTTGTTCACCACATTAGAAATATCTTTAGTTCCTTCGCTAGAGAATTTGGGATGATCATCTACCTCTTAGGTGATGACATCTTCCCCTTCTCCTTAGAATTAGGCATGGTCATCCTAAATCTACATTTCATCTACAGTGCATCTTCTTTGTAATATGACATACACTTGTTAATGTAGTAATTTATCTTTTCAAATAGCAGTCATAACTTTGACACTAACTTTTTTGTTATGTACAAATCTTTTGGAACTAAATAATCTGCAGGGTTCGTCTCCTTCAATATTGTTGCTACCTAATTGAAGAATTTCTTAGGCATGTTGAAATTGGATTTAATACTCAACATTCTCATGGCATCTGATAACTCTGTATATGAAGTGCATCCTTCCCACAGGTTCTTATGCAACATTTAATAATTCAAGAATTTTGCTCACTGTTAAGTTCTTGATCAACATCAATCTCTCCCAACTAAATGAGATCTATTGGCATCATCAATCATTTTATCATACATGCAAAGTTATGAACTGTTGGAGGGGCATAACTTTATGGGGCCTCAACATGATCGTATCGAACATCTGACTCAAACTCACCATGTGAAGTCCAACACCAATATCTGATATAAATCCCATATGGTATAGATCCAACTTCACTTTGTCAGAAGTTGAATAAGCTCGATTCTTGTGCTTCACACAGGGGTATCAGAACCTGCCTTCTGAAAGGTAATCAGTGAATTGTGATGCCGCCTGTATGAATTCTTCAACACCGACCAATAACCCATTGGTAAGTCAGTTTCTTCCTATATATAATCTTTTATACGTTCATGATCTTATATTTCAAATATCCATCTGCATCATAGTTGCAGCTCTATAGATTAGTACAATTGGATATAGGTCATTCAAACAATTCAAATCTCATGTATTGCATACATACAGATTTAGCGGGGTCAGCTACATAAATCTTTTTTCTTCATTGCATCCAACTAAGTGCCATATTTTTCATTTAATTCTAATAGATTGAGATCATTTTTTATACAACGTGCCTTGGTATTCTTAGTTCAACTTTTACTTTTCTTAACAAAAGTCATATTTATAACCTCTACTGTCCTAATAGGGTTATTAGATGATCGACGTTTAAGGTGAAAAAAACAACAAAGCATTTTTCCCACAAAGGGTGGTCGAATACATGACACTTTATATAAATTCATAAAATTTAGATAAAATTTTATGAATTTTATCTAAATTCATAAAATTTAGATATTTAGATTATACATACAATAAATAAATAACCTAAAAAAAAAAAATCTTATGAAGCGTATGAAACAATAAATATCTAAATATCTAAATTTAGATATTTAGATAAAATTTTATGAATGCTATGCAGGCAAAGAACCTAAAAAAAAAAAATCAAGCGTATGAAACAATGAAGTTTTAAAATATTTAGATAAAATATATATAAATTCATAACAAGAATATACATACAATAAATAAATAAATCATCCATGTGACAAAAAATTGCTCCCCTATGAGATCTTCAATACATTAAAGNAATTCAAGCGTATGAAACAATGAAGTTTTAAAATATTTAGATAAAAAATATATATATTCATAACAAGAATACACATACAATAAATAAATAAATCATCCATGTGACAAAAAATTGCTCCCCTATGAGATCTTCAATACATTAAAGGCCATCACATGGAATTCTGTCCAATAATGCCGTTGATCCCATAAGTGGGCTTAATCAGTTGGAAATTGGTACTGTCATCCACCATCCAATATCGAGCATTCCCGGCGAGTCGTCCTTTATCCCGGCGCCATAGAAGACGATCCCGATCTCCGACAGGCTGCATAAATCCCGCCAAGTGTAGGNCAAATGGTACTGTCATCCACCATCCAATATCGAGCATTCCCGGCGAGCCGTCCTTTATCCCGGCGCCATAGAAGACGATCCCGATCTCCGACAGGCTGCATAAATCCCGCCAAGTGTAGGCGAAACAGAGTTCCCACCCGGGCCATTGCACCACCATGCTGTGGCACGGAGGAGGGCTAGACAAGGGGAAGTTGCGATCTGGGAGAAGAAAAAAAGAACTGAAGGTTGTGGTTCGAGATGTGTTATTTTAGGTCATTAGAGACCCTAATTTTGATCCAATTAAGTAATTGTTAGCATCGGTTGCTTCCGACGTTACTCCAACGCTATGACACCGACTTAGCATCGCTAGCTTGATGAAACCCATCTGCGTCAATATTTAATCCATGAGACAGCGACTGATGCTAAACAGATGCAAAATGGTCACCAATTTTACGTCGATATTTTAGCTGACGCTAATTTTGATGCTAATCCAGTGTTTTCCTATAGTGGGTTAGCGCCAACCTATAGGTGAAGGTCAACAATGCTGAGTAGAGACAATCGGAGGTGGCAAGCAGTCGGCGAGGATTGATGGGTGGCAGGAGTGTCCGGTTGGGAGGACCGACAACTAGTAGCACAGGGCAACTGTTGCTCGAGAACAATTAGTTGTGATGATTAATAAAGCCGTGGAATAGGAAATAAAGAGAATAAATGATAGCTATATTAAAACTTTTAACAAAGATGAATTTGTTAAGGAATGTTTCCTTCANCTGTGATGATTAATAAAGCCGTGCAATAGGAAATTTTGCCCAAATTTGACAATCTCCAATTCAACTAACCCGTCAATTTTAAATTCAACTAAATCTTACAAAACATTTGGTTTTCATCCATCCAAATGCCAAAATTTCGAAAATCACTTATAGACACATCAAAACAAACAACCCTTCAAAAGATTTGTTTTCATATTTTAGAAAGAGAGCTTCCCTACAAGAGCATCTATTAATGAGTTTAAGAGAAGTCTTGACAAAACAACATCTATAAGTACTTGTTAATATACATCTTGTGGTTAATAGTGGAATCAAGCTGGCCAAGTTTTTAGTGATAATAAAGAGAATAAATGATAGCTATATTAAAACTTTTA
Source organism: Phalaenopsis hybrid cultivar (assembly GCA_002079205.1). NCBI lineage: Eukaryota > Viridiplantae > Streptophyta > Magnoliopsida > Asparagales > Orchidaceae > Phalaenopsis > Phalaenopsis hybrid cultivar. Next base: position 10,508 of record JXCR01066362.1, read on the forward strand.
ACAAAGATGAATTTGTTAAGGAATGTTTCCTTCATAACATTATGCTGAAGACAAAAGTGCATCAATTCTGACAAGGAGATGTTTTCTTCTATCACAATGTTAATAGTCACAATATTCAAGGCCAATGTAAAAATAGTGCAAGTANAAGGAGATGTTTTCTTCTATCACAATGTTAATAGTCACAATATTCAAGGCCAATGTAAAAATAGTGCAAGTAATATACATGATGAATGAAATATGTGTTAAATGTTTTATTCATTGAAGATTATATTTTTTGGAAATTATATTAGTAATTTAGCACATCATTAAAATAAATTATTTAAGTTCACTTAAAAACTAAATTGATTTATTCATCTTATAAANGTTATGTGTTAAATGTTTTATTCATTGAAGATTATATTTTTGGAAATTATATTACTAATTTAGCACATCATTAAAATAAATTATTTAAGTTCACTTAAAAACTAAATTGATTTATTCATCTTATAAAGGATATTGTCAATTAAAATTTGCTCAAGTAAAAAAAAATGCAGAAATAATATCAATTGAAGAATAAATGTCAGTAAGAAATTAAAAAAAATGGTACCTTAAAATGTGCAGGAGATACAAGATAAGGTAAATATGATGATATTCTCTTTTTTAGAGGGTGAACTTATCTTATAAAAAATACGATATGTATTCTAGTAGAAATGACCTTTACCCTAGAGATCAATGACACTGTTTTAAATAATCTTATTATAATAAAATATCATTATCAAATTTATATTTTTATGNTTTATAAAAAATACGATATGTATTCCAGTAGAAATGATCTTTACTCTAGAGATCAATGACACTGTTTTAAATAATCTTATTATAATAAAATATCATTATCAAATTTATATTTTTATAACAATCATAAATAAACGACTATAAGAGATGAACACAAAGTTTAAAGAACACATGACATAATTATTATTTTTTAATTTGTATTGAATCTTAGAGATAGGGGTGTAAAAGAACCGAACACGAATGAGAAGAGTTTGTGTTCGTGTTTGGCTCGTTTGAAATTTAGTTTGATTGAAATAAGCTCGTGTTTGAAATTGTTCGTGAAGTCAATGTTCGTGTTTGTTTCTTAAAGAACGAGCCGAACACGAGGTGTTCGCGAACGACAAGTCAGTTTGACATCCCTAATATTAATATATATAAATAATATATTATATTAACTATATAACTTATATTATATGAATATATAATATATATATTAGTATATTACTAATATAGTATATTAATATATTACTATTATTAATTTATTATATATTATAATTTATANTAGATTATATATAGGAAGAAACTGACTTACCAATGAGTTATTGGCCGGTGTTGAAGAATTCATACAGGCGGCATCGCAATTCACTGATTACCTTTCAGAAGGCAGGTTCCGATACCCCTGTGTGAAGCACAAGAATCTAGCTTATTTGACTTCTGACAAAGTGAAGTTGGATCTATACCATATGGGATTTATATCAGATATTGGTGTTGGACTTCACATGGTGAGTTTGAGTCAGATGTTCAATACGATCATGTTGAGGCCCCATAAAGTTATGCCCCTCCAACAGTCCATAACTTTGCATGTATGATAAAATGATTGATGATGCCAATAGATCTCATTTAGTTGGGAGAGATTGATGTTGATCAAGAACTTAACAGTGAGCAAAATTCTTGAATTATTAAATGTTGCATAAGAACCTGTGGGAAGGATGCACTTCATATACAGAGTTATCAGATGCCATGAGAATGTTGAGTATTAAATCCAATTTCAACATGCCTAAGAAATTCTTCAATTAGGTAGCAACAATATTGAAGGAGACGAACCCTGCAGATTATTTAGTTCCAAAAGATTTGTACATAACAAAAAAGTTAGTGTCAAAGTTATGACTGCTATTTGAAAAGATAAATTACTACATTAACAAGTGTATGTCATATTACAAAGAAGATGCACTGTAGATGAAATGTAGATTTAGGATGACCATGCCTAATTCTAAGGAGAAGGGGAAGATGTCATCACCTAAGAGGTAGATGATCATCCCAAATTCTCTAGCGAAGGAACTAAAGATATTTCTAATGTGGTGAACAACAATGTGTTGGCACATCTCAAAATGTTGCAAGCTGCTTTGAACATTTATAATGTGCTCGTTCCTTCTTTTGAGCTTAGGGAGACTTTGATGAAGGTTCCCTTAGAGCCTAAAGTCTTTCATGATTATCATTCCAAAGAGAGGATGAAAGAGGTGGTTACACTATAAAACGTAGTCATCATTACCTTCTCCTAAGAGGACTTATTATTGGGCAATACATACCATAAATGCCCTTTTTATGTGACGGTCGGTATATACAAAACTCCATTAGACTATATATTGATTGATCCCATAACTTTGATGAATATCATCAGTGTCTATATCTATAAGCTACTCTACTTAAATAGAAGGAGATTATGCTCCAATAGGATCATGTTCAATGACTTCAATGGAAAGGGTCAAAAGACCTTAGGCTATATTACGTTAACTCCAATTTGGAGACTTTAAGAGTGAAGCCAAGTTCCATGTGACCAACGAAACGCTTCCTTTAGAGCCTTTTTTAAAAGTCCTTGGATCCATGAGTATGGAATGATACCTTTGACCCTCTATCTGTGCATTAAATGCATGCATGGGAGAGAAGAGATTTTTTATCACTGGGGATATTTAGCCCTTTTCTATTAATAAGGCATGAGTCTATGATGATGTTGAGTACTCTGTACCCTCTAAGGCCTCTCTCCCAACCTAAAGTACTACTGATGTCCACAGGTTGTTCCCCTTCTTAGTTCTCACCTGACTAAAGGCAAGGAGGTGACAAAATAAGAGGAAAGGTGTCGTGTCCCTATAACTTCAAAGCAAGAGCTTAAGCTCTCCACTTTTCCATCAGTTATGGAAAAGATCAAAGTTTTCTTAGACTTTAAGTTTGATCTAGACGAGGCTTTGCTAGTAGGGAGCTCGAGANTTGAGTTCCCACCCGGGCCGTTGCACCACCATGCTGTGGCACGGAGGAGGGCTAGACAAGGGGAAGTTGTGCTCTGGGAGAAGAAAAAAAGAACTGAAGGTTGTGGTTCTAGATGTGTTATTTTAGGTCATTAGAGACCCTAATTTTGATCCAATTAAGTAATTGTTAGCATCGGTTGCTTCNTCACGAACGAACGCATCACTGTTCGTGTTTGGTTCGTTTAACTAACCGAATGAAAAAGTTTGTTCACGTTCGTCTCATTTACTTATCAAACGAATAGAACACGAACTCATTGACGAACCGAACACGAACTGTTCACGAACAACGAGCTTTTTTGACAGCCCTACTTAGAGATGGGTATTGATCATTCAAAATTAAAAATAATTATTTTCTTACAAATAAGTTTTATCTTAAGAACTTCATAGACATAGAAAAATTATATTTTAAAATTAAATTAAATTAATTTTAAATTGAAGCTTAATAGAATCAAAATTTTCAGAATTTTTTTATTTTTTTAATTTATGTCAAATGTTTGTTAAGATTAAAAAATGATCTTATATAATATTATTGATCGTTTAATTAGATTAATCTTGACTATGTAAGCTTTGACAACTATTAAGTGTGCATTTTCAACTATGACAACTATTAAGACAATTTTATGAAATTAAATGAAATACGATTTTGTTGTCTGTTCATTGAAAAATATATTGAAGATAATACTAAAATAAATTTGATGTAGCATAAATTCTTGATAATTTCAATACAATGAAGAATCATTTGAAATAATTTAAGATGCATCTTCGTAATGAGTAGACTAAAAAAGAGATATATAATTTATTTATTTATTTTATAAAATAAAATTTCAAATTATTTTATTAAATTAATTTATTATTTTCTCCCGGGGCCCTGCTCATTAAATTCTAGTTTTGCCAATATGGATTAGGGCTGTCAAAATGACTCGTTGTTCGGCTCGTTTGCAAAGTTAACGAGCTGAACACGAACAAAGATTTTTTCGTTCTTGTTCGGCTCTTTTTGGCTGAAAATACTACTCATCAATTATATATACATATATTGATGAGTAATATTTTAAAAAAAATTAATTGACTAAAAGACTACAAAAATTTATAATCGATTAAAATTATTAATTAATAAAATAGAATAAAAAGTATTAAATTAGACTCAAATGATATTTTAATACAAATAATAATTTTTAAATTCTCTCTCAATTCTTAAGATCTTACGACTACGTGATTAGGACTGTCAACACCACTTTTGTTGATGATCAGCTCATGTTCAATTTGGTAGGCAAACAAGCCAAATCCAAATAAACTTTTTTAGCTTGAAATACAAAGGATCTGATCACGTATGTCAATTGTCAATTTGCAAATCATGATCGTGGCTCATAATCTTTTTTATTATTTTCTTCCAACAACCGTACTAATAAATTTTTTCCCCGGTTTAACAAAGCGTGGTGGCTCCCAATATGATGGCCACTTGCCGGTTATTTAACCGAAGTCAAACTCCACGTGGCACATCTGCGCGCGTTGCGCGCTTTATATGACGGTACCTTTTGGCCTCCTGCCACGTGGCGTTCCGGGATTTGTCCTGCGAAATCCCTCGTCGTGCAATGTGATAACCCTATCACCT
>JXCR01066362.1:18352-28473 GCA_002079205.1 Phalaenopsis hybrid cultivar
TGCATATTTTTCCTTCCAGGCATGTTTGTTAAGGCAATAGCATTGATATTCATTTTTGCTCGCTTAAAACTAAACTGGAAGGTAAAATATATAACCCATTTCACAATAGAACATGCTCCATCTTATGAGAACTTTGGAGAAGCTTGCACTCCCCTTGATGGCCACTTCCTTCTCAAATTGAATTCTGACTCTGTTTGCATATCCCCTTCTGCATTAAATGACCAAGTTATATATTGTTCAATCTTGTGACTTCCCTACTTTTCTTTTTATTGTTGTTTCTGCTTATAATGACTTCTTTATGAAAGATGAGCTATGGGACTATCAGGTCAATGCTGAAACCTCCATTGGCTCATCGCCAGTGATTTTATCTACATTCTATTTGACGCACACCAAGTGCTGCGAAATACTGGTGGCTCACGCAAGTATACGTGGTGTATCAGTAGTACCGGAGTTTGAGTCTGGTTGTCGATCCCACTGGGAACGAGACAAGCTCAATCAGAAAAAATTCTAGCCTACAATTGTCAGTCCTAACTTGAAATGTTGAAGTTTAATAAAAGTTCTTACCCTACTTTTTGAAAATGAGCAAAACTTAAATTTCAAAATAATTAAAATAAAGTAATGTTAATTAGGATATGTCCAAGAATTGTCCTTTGAAGTGGTTATGTAGGGATTCAACTTAGCAAATGATTTATTGTATGTGTCAAAAAGGAAAAAAATAAGTCTTTCTTATTTTCTTCCGGTAGTCCAGGAAGATTGACAATTTATTCGTTTAATTCCCTGAATCACATGAAAAGTCTAAGACAACATTGCTAGCTAATTAAGTTGTACGAATNAGGCATGTTTGTTAAGGCAATAGCATTGATATTCATTTTTGCTCGCTTAAAACTAAACTGGAAGGTAAAATATATAACCCATTTCACAATAGAACATGCTCCATCTTATGAGAACTTTGGAGAAGCTTGCACTCCCCTTGATGGCCACTTCCTTCTCAAATTGAATTCTGACTCTGTTTGCATATCCCCTTCTGCATTAAATGACCAAGTTATATATTGTTCAATCTTGTGACTTCCCTACTTTTCTTTTTATTGTTGTTTCTGCTTATAATGACTTCTTTATGAAAGATGAGCTATGGGACTATCAGGTCAATGCTGAAACCTCCATTGGCTCATCGCCAGTGATTTTATCTACATTCTATTTGACGCACACCAAGTGCTGCGAAATACTGGTGGCTCACGCAAGTATACGTGGTGTATCAGTAGTACCGGAGTTTGAGTCTGGTTGTCGATCCCACTGGGAACGAGACAAGCTCAATCAGAAAAAATTCTAGCCTACAATTGTCAGTCCTAACTTGAAATGTTGAAGTTTAATAAAAGTTCTTACCCTACTTTTTGAAANGCACACCAAGTGCTGTGAAATACTGGTGGCTCACGCAAATATACGTGGTGTATCAGTAGTACCGGAGTTTGAGTCTGGTTGTCGATCCCATTGGGAACGAGACAAGCTCAATCAGAAAAAAATCTAGCCTACAATTGTCAGTCCTAACTTGAAATGTTGAAGTTTAATAAAAGTTCTTACCCTACTTTTTGAAAATGAGCAAAACTTAAATTTCAAATTAATTAAAAGAAAGTAATGTTAATTAGGATATGTCCAAGAATTGTCCTTTGAAGTGGTTATGTAGGGATTCAACTTAGCAAATGATTTATTGTATGTGTCAAAAAGGAAAAAAATAAGGCTTTCTTATCTCCTTCCGGTAGTCCAGGAAGATTGACATTTTATTCGTTTAATTCCCTGAATCACATGAAAAGTCTAAGACAACATTGCTAGCTAATTAAGTTGTACGAATTCGAAGGAGATATCCCTATTTCAATGGGTTTGTGTTGATAAATTAGGGCCCGTTTGGGGCAGCTTATAAGTGCAGCGGCGTTTTTGAAAACGCCGTCTAACCATTTTGTTTGTGCGTTTTTGAAAACGATGCCTGCCGCATTTGGGTTTTTATCCTGAAACGCACAAGCTGTCCCAAACAAACCGTTAATCTTTCCTTATAGATTTCTCCCAAAACTCTATAATCACGATTAATTTTAACAAATTAACTGACCAAAGTAAAAATNCTAATCTCTCTAAGGGTTCAATATTTGGGGCTTAATAAAAAAGTCTTATATTACTTGATAACGATACGTATACTTGCGTAGTATCCCATTTTTAAATATTATAATTGTATCCTTATTTGTATAGTGGAAAACTTATTTAGCTTTTGCTTTGGATCAAGTTTTTAACTTTTTTGCAAATTAAAAATAACTATTAAGGAAATTAAGGATATAATCACATACATCGCATTTTTCATCTATATAGAAAGTCGGGATCAAGTTTTGGCACCATTGTTAGGGAGGTTAAAAAAAAGAGTTAGATTACAAAAATTTGTAAAAATTTTCAAAAAGTAGTTTTTAGAAAGCAAAATGTCTATTTTTACAAAGTCTTATTTAAACTTTAAGATTTGTTGTAAGAATATTGTAGCGTTGTTTTTATATAAAGTTTTTGTTTGTGTGTTTTTATTTTTATTACATTTTATTTCATTTTATATGTGTAGTTCTGGTTCCATAAGACTGTGTCTTATGATTTTGAATTACAAAGAACTATTAGAAAAATTAAAAAATAAAAAATTACTTAAATTTTTCAAGAAATGACAAATCAAAATATTTAGATTATTGAAAAGTTTAGACCTTTAAGAGATTATGCAAACTCTACAGTGGATGAACTTCATTGTAGTATTCAAAAACCCGTTATAGTGGCTAATTCATTTGAACTTAAACCTATTATTATCCAAATGATATTAAATAATCAGTTTAGGGGAGCACCAACTGAAGATCCAAATTTATATCTTGCCAATTTTCTAGAATTGTGTGCTACATTTAAATATGATGGTGTATCAGATGATGCTATAAGACTTAGATTTTTTTCTTTCTCACTGAAGGGTAAATGTAAGATATAGTTACATTCGTTATCACCTGGATCTATCGGAACTTGGAGTGATTTAACATAGAAATTCATTGCTAAATATTTTCCACCATAAAAAATTACAAAGCTTATAAATGATATTACATCTTTTTGCCAGTTTGAATGGAAATCTATTTATGAAGTATGAGAATGATTTAAAGAACTCTTAAGAAAGTGTCCACACCATACTATACCAGATTGGTTAATAATTAAAATNGCATAGAAATTCATTGCTAAATATTTTACACCATAAAAAATTACAAAGCTTATAAATGATATTACATCTTTTTGTCAGTTTGAATGGAAATATATTTATGAAGTATGGGAATGATTTAAAGAACTCTTAAGAAAGTGTCCACACCATACTATACCAGATTGGTTAATAATTAAAATATTTTATAATGGATTAGCTGGATCTCTTAGATCTATTATCGATGCACTATCGGTGGTTCATTGATGTCAAAACCATTTCATGACGCTTATGCTTTAATTGAAGAAATGACTACAAATAATTTTTAATGGCCTTCTTAAAGGGTAAATCTTAAGAAATTAATCAATATTATTGAAATAGATGATTTTACCATGCGAGCAAATCAAGTTGTAGCAATTTCAAGGAAGTTAGAACAATTTGGAATGAATTTTTTTAACCAATTTTCATGATTGAAGAGAATTCATTAGACCAAATGGTAGATTCTCAAGCATCATTAGAGACTTTGAATGTCATAATAATAAGCAAAATAACCCATATTCAAACTATTATAACCAGCTTGGAAAACCATCCTAACTTTAACTGGAATAATACTTCGGGTGGTAGTAATCAGCAATGGGGGAACAACTAAATAAACTCATTGAAAAACTAGAACAACCAAGGGAATAATAATTATAAACCTAAGTATTCTCCAGGTTTTAATAGGTAATCCACAATTTAAGGAGAAGAAGTTATCTATAGAAGAAGTGGCGTTACAAATGGGAAATCAATTACAAAGTCAAGGAGATACAATTAGAAAAATTGAGAATCAGTTCAGAAAAATAGATTCATTAAGTAACTGATCCCAAGGAACACTTCCTAGTAATACAAAGTAAATCTTAAAGACCAGAATAAAGGGCAAGTAAAAGTCGTTCAACTCAGAAGTGGAAGANTGATGCTTTTACCATGCTAGCAAATCAAGTTGTAGCAATTTCGAGGAAGTTAGAACAATTTGGAATGAATTTTTTTAACCAATTTCCATGATTGAAGAGAATTCATTAGACCAAATGGTAGATTCTCAAGCATCATTAGAGACTTTGAATGTCATAATAAAAAGCAAAATAACCCATATTCAAACTATTATGACCAGCTTGGAAAACCATCCTAACTTTAACTGGAATAATACTTCAGGTGGTAGTAATCAGCAATGGGGGAACAACTAAATAAACTCATTGAGAAACTGGAACAACCAAGGGAATAATAATTATAAACCTAAGTATTCTCCAGGTTTTAATAGGTAATCCACAATTTAAGGAGAAGAAGTTATCTATAGAAGAAGTGGCGTTACAAATGGGAAATCAATTACAAAGTCAAGGAGATACAATTAGAAAAATTGAGAATCAGTTGAGAAAAATAGATTCATTAAGTAACTGATCCCAAGAAACACTTCTTAGTAATACAAAGTAAATCTTAAAGACCAGAATAAAGGGCAAGTAAAAGTCGTTCAACTCAGAAGTGGAAGAGAATTGGAAGGAAGAGTTCAAAAAGAGACTGAAGTACAGAGAGAAGAGATTGAAGAGCCAAAAGAGGACTCTCCGAAAGGTTTAGAGTGATCTATTTCTCCACTTAAAGTTGATTTAGAAAAATCACTACCTCCATTTCCTCAGAGGCATCGACAACAAAAGTTGGANTTGAAGTAGAGAGAGAAGAGATTGAAGAACTAAAAGAGGACGCTCCGAAAGGTTTAGAGTGATCTAATTCTCCACTTAAAGTTGATTTAGAAAAATCACTACCTCCATTTCCTCAGAGGCATCGACAACAAAAGTTGGATAAGCAATTTTCAAAATTTATGGAACTTCTTAAGAAGCTTACAATTAATATTTCATTTGCTGAAGCTCTAAAAAAATGCCAAGCTATGTAAATTTTATGAAGGATCTTTTTAACAGGAAAAGGAAGTTTGAAGATAATGAAACAGTTGCACTTAGTGAGGAGTGCAGTGCTATAATTCAGAAAAAGCTTCTTGAAAAGCTTAAAGATCCTGGTAGCTTTACAATTCCTGTGTAATAGGAGACATATTTTATTGGAAAGCTTTATATGATTTAGGAGACAACATAAACCTTATGTCATTATCAATATTTAAAAGATTATGATTCGAAGAAATAACCCCAACCACTATAACTCTGCAACTAGCAGATCATTCAATAACATATCTTAAGGGAGTTATAGAAGATGTCCTAGTGAAAGTGGNTTATGATTTAGGAGACAACATAAACCTTATGTCATTATCAATATTTAAAAGATTAGGATTCGTAGAAATAACCCCAACCATTGTAACTCTGCAACTAGCAGATCATTCAATAACATATCTTAAGGGAGTTATAGAAGATGTCCTAGTGAAAGTGGATCAATTTATCTTTCTTGAAGATTTCATTGTGCTAGATATGAAGGAAGATAATGAGATACCTATCATTTTGGAGAGACTTTTCCTAGCCACTAGAAGAGCAATGATAGATGTGCAGAAAGGAGAATTAACAATACGTGTCACTGATCAAACAATTACATTTAATATTTCCAAATCAATGAAATACCTTGCAAAAGGTAAAGATGATGAATGTTATAGAATGAATGTTATAAGATATTTAAGTGAATGTCATTTCATAGCAACTTATGAAGAGAAATCTGAATTGAAAGAGTTGGAACACAAAAAAGAAGAGGAATTAGATCAATATGAAGATTTATATAAGGAAGATTCAAATAATGTTCAAGAAAGTTTTGAAGGTTTGGACACGACAGAAGAAGATACATCTTTTTTTCCATCAATTGAAAAACCTCCTGAGCTTGAGTTGAAGTTGCTTCTTGAGCATTTGAAGTATGCCTTTTTAGGTGATTCCTCTACATTACCTACTATAATTTCCTCAAAGTTAACTATAGAAGAAGAAGAGAGTTTAATGAAAACTTTAAAGAGTTATAAGAAAGCCTTTGGATGGACAATTGCTGATATAAAAGGAATTAGTCCTTCAATTTTTCGCATAAAATTCATATGGAAGGAACTGTAAACTCAAGGCTGAACCTCAAAGGAGATTGAATCCTATTATGAAAAAAGTTGTTAAGAATAAAATTCTAAAGTGGTTGGATGCTGGAATTATCTACCCTATTTCAGATAGTGCATGTGCAAGTGAAATTCACTACGTTCTTAAGAAAGGTGGAGTGACTGTGACTTTAAATGAACATAATGAGTTAATACCAACAAGACAAGTCATAGGATAATGAATTTTCATTGATTATAGAAAATTAAATCTCGCCACTAGGAAAGATAATTTTCTACTACCCTTTTTAGATCAAATGCTAGATAGACTAGCTGGACATAAATACTTTTATTTTCTAGATGGATATGTTGGTTATCACCAAATACAAATACATGAGGATCAAGAGAAAACAACTTTTATCAGTCCTTATGATACATTTTCTTTTAGAAGAATGTCATTGGTTTATGTAATGCACCTACTACATTTCAAAGATGCATGATGGTTATTTTTTGTGATTTAAACTAGAAAGGGATTGAAGTTTTTATGGATGATTTTTCAGTAATTGAAACTTCATTTGAATCATGTTTAGAACATTTATCAAAAGTTCTTAAGAACTGTGAAGAAACAAATTTAGTACCTAATTGAAAAAAAGCTAATTTATGACAGTAAGAGAAATAGTTTTGAGACATCAAATTTCAAAAAATGGTATGGAAGTAGACCTTGCAAAAATTCAAGTAATCATTAATTTAACTCACCTAATAAGGGTGAAGTAAATTTGGAGTTTTTCAGGACATGCAGGATTTTAGAGGCGATATATTAAAGACTTTTCAAAAATTGCTAAGCCTCTATGCCATTTACTTGAAAAAGATGTAATTTTTAATTTTGATAAAGAGTGCCTAAAAGCTTTTGAATTATTAAAAGAAAAAAATAGTCACTGCACCAATTATTATTTCACTAGATTGGGAAAAATATTTTGAATTAATGTGTGATGCTAGTGATTATGCTATTGAAANATTGGTTATCACCAAATACAAATAGCTCATGAGGATCAAGAGAAAACAACTTTTATCAGTCCTTATGATACATTTGCTTTTAGAAGAATGTCATTGGTTTATGTAATGCACCTGCTACATTTCAAAGATGCATGATGGTTATTTTTTGTGATTTAAACTAGAAAGGCATTGAAGGTTTTATGGATGATTTTTCAGTAATTGAAACTTCATTTGAATCATGTTTAGAACATTTATCAAAAGTTCTTAAGAACTGTGAAGAAACAAATTTAGTACCTAATTGAAAAAAAAGCTAATTTATGACAGTAAGAGAAATAGTTTTGAGACATCAAATTTCAAAAAATGGTATGGAAGTAGACCTTGCAAAAATTCAAGTAATCGCTAATTTACCTCACCTAATAAGTGTGAAGTAAATTAGGAGTTTTTTAGGACATGCAGGATTTTAGAGGCGATATATTAAAGACTTTTCAAAAATTGCTAAGCCTCTATGCCATTTACTTGAAAAAGATGTGATTTTTAATTTTGATAAAGAGTGCCTAAAAGCATTTGAATTATTAAAAGAAAAAATAGTCACTGCAGCAATTATTATTTCACTAGATTGGGAAAAATATTTTGAATTAATGTGTGATGCTAGTGATTATGCTATTGAAANTTGCTGGAAGTTACTGCAGCGCTTAAAGAATAGGTTTTTTTATCTGAAAACAAATTCGAAGATGGTTTATTGCTACTTATATTGTGTCAGGCTGTTCATCTTTCCCGNAAGTTACTGCAGCACTTAAAGAATAGGTTTTTTATCTGAAAACAAATTCGAAGATGGTTTATTGCTACTTATATTGTGTCAGGCTGTTCATCTTTCCCATGGGCTTTGTTAGGCTTTAACAAATTGAAATTGAGGAAATTAAAAGAATGGAAATTAAAAATGGTAAAGGAATTGAATTGAACATTGTTTTTACATTTTTATTTGGTTTAGGAGAAATAAAATGAAAATNGTGGGCTTTGTTAGGCTTTAACAAATTGAAATTGAGGAAATTAAAGGAATGGAAATTGAAAATGGTAAAGGAATTGAATTGAACATTGTTTTTACATTTTTATTTGGTTTAGGAGAAATAAAATGAAAATTATTTTTTACCTTTTATTTGTCTGACAAAATGGGTTTTGTTGCCTGTGCGGAGGGTATATATTAGTCAAAGTAACGGACTCTTAAAATTTTCATATAATTCTCTGTAGGTATGATAGAAAATTAACAATGGAAAATTATTTTATTCAATTTTCAGGTTAAATCTTATTATCAAAAAGTTACACCTNACTCTTAAAATTTTCATATAATTCTCTGTAGGTATGAATAGAAAATTAACAATGGAAAATTTATTTATTCAATTTTTAGGTTAAATCTTATTATCAAAAAGTTACACCTGAAGTTATGTTTGTGAATCAAGATGCATTTACATTCTCTTCGATTTCTTCAAAATAAACATGCCAGTAAAGTACAGTTGTGAAAAACTATTTAACTCATGTACAAGATATTTCCCTGAGGATTATGTCTTTTTGCTCATGTATAAGTAATCTTATTTTCACCCGAATACTTTATTCCTGGTGGAATATATTATTTTTGATTGTGTGGNATACAAGATAATTCCCTGAGGATTATGTCGTTTTGCTCATGTATAAGTAATTTTATTTTCACCCGAATACTTTATTCCTGGTGGAATATATTATTTTTGATTGTGTGGAAGACTAAAAGTCTCATGCCAGATATGAGGAACTTGGAAATAATGTGAGATATAAGCACGTAAGCAACTAATTTCATAGAAATTTAAAGGTGAATATACTTGGGGAGTTGACCACTGCTGCAAAGTAAATACTATCATTCAACATCAAATAAAATTGGATTCATATCTTTTCTAATTATCATGATAGTTACACCTTTGGCAGCCACCCACCCATTTAATTCACTTTGGATTTTTGGGGACAATCTATGATTAATTTTTGAAATACCAGTGGTGGATATATCTCATCCATCCAAAGGGGATTGATTGGCGGTGATCGATTGTTATATTGTGATAATTGAGATAACTTGAATTCAATAAAACACTAGAAAAGCTTCCCATACGCTGTTTATAGCATGTTTGCCATTACCAATATGAAATGTGAATATTCTTTGTTACTCGGGTCTTGTTTGTATTGTTCAGTGCAACAAGAGGGAGGGTGTATCTTCCACAGGATGAGCTTGTCCAGGCTGGGCTTTCAGATGAGGATATATTTNGGTGAATATTATTTGTTACTCGGGTCTTGTTTGTATTGTTCAGCGCAACAAGAGGGAGGGTGTATCTTCCACAGGATGAGCTTGTCCAGGCTGGGCTTTCAGATGAGGATATATTTAATGGGAAGGTAACTGATAGATGGGGAAACTTCATGAAAAATCAAATTGCAAGGGCACGGATGTTCTTCCAAGAAGCAGAGAAAGGGGTCGCAGAGCTTAATCAAGCTAGTAGGTGGCCGGTAAGACTTCAAACTTAATGTGTTTTTTCTTTCCTAAGTTATCTCTTTTCTTTGCAAAATATTCTAATTTTAAATATTGGTACATATACCGTATTCAAAGGCATGCATGTAATTCCTTAGAAGTTTTATATGTTGAACTTATTTAATACACATAACTTCAAGTTATTAAAAATACATACAATTGCATTTGCCAAATGTATAAAATATAACTAAATGCAATGACAATAATTTACATATTATATTTAATATTTCATAAAAAAAAGTACCATTGGTTGAGATAGTTTTGTTTCTAGAAATTAGATTCTTTTTTCTAGCTTTAAATCGTTATCCATTTGTGTATTGACAGTAAACCCTTCAGCAAAAGCCAACGGTTTGAATCATTGCAAAATAATAATAATAATAATAATA
>JXCR01066362.1:29207-44409 GCA_002079205.1 Phalaenopsis hybrid cultivar
GTGAGAAATATCCCATGGACATGAAAATTCATTCAATTGGCTTTTAAGGAGGCAACTTCTAGAAGATTCATTGAATAAAGACACATTTTGAAGGGACACCAGGAAACTTTTGGATTTTTATTAAAGAAGACTTAGATCATCAAAGCCAACCATCATAGGCCAGTCACCCATCAAATTTTACAACCATCATCCATCCAAATCGCCGTCGGCGGCGGTGACCACTTTCTTTTTATTTTATTTTGAGTGTTTAGTTTGTATTGTGAGTGAAGAAAGAGAATTAAAAGTAACTTCAAGACATTTGGTGGAGAAGATCTAAGATAAGTGTTTATCTTTGTGACTACACTTGGTTTTAATTTAAATTTTTTATTTATGTGCATGATTTCTACTTTTAAATTCATGTGTAGTTGTGTTTTCTCCATGAATTATGAATAGTTTTCTTTATCTTTTTCCTTAAAATGATAAGTGATTAAGTGTTTATAGGAAGTTGTGTGAAGTATTAGACTTCATTGTTAGAAGAAATTGTGATGATTTGAAACCTTGCACTTTGTTTACTTCTTGATTTAGCAAATTAAGATGTTAATACCTATTGTGAGAACATGTAAGATCTGAGATGGTATTGTCTCAGTCAACAAAAGGTAGAATCGCATATGTAATTTCATGGATGAGAATGTAATTCATGGGGTTGAGTGCAAATAAATAAGAAAATAAAATTTTAAGGGGTGTAGAATTATAGGACTTTGGAGTGACAGGCTAAAGCCCACAATTTGATTTATAGTTTTATATTTTGATATGAGATGTTAGCCTCCAGGTGGAGGGAGAAGAGGAAACTCTAGAGTGAGAGCTAGTATCTTCCCTACCTAACCAGTCTTCAAGCCTTTTCAAACTATATATTACCCAATGTTCTTTATAGCAACTCTAGTAAGGGTAAAGAATATTATTGCTTCTAGTTGGCACAACACATTTAGAATACTTTCACAACAAAATTTCTCTACTTATTATTGATTCATGATAAGGAAAAAGATATTTTACTTATNAGAAGAGAGCTGAGAATCAAATTGTTAATCATTTGTCCATACTTGAATTAAAAAAAACCACTCAGTTTTGAAAAGGAGATTAATGAACATTTTCAACATGAAGAATTGTTCAATATTAATGAGTGGTGTGTTCCATGGTATGCCGACATTATGAATTTTGTTGTTAGTGATATTATACCCTATGGAATGACATACCAACATAAGAGGAATTTTTTATTTGAAGCTAAGACGTATTTTTGGGATGACCCTTTTTTATATAAACAAGGAAATGATCTAATTATTTGAAGATGTTTAGAAGAAATTTATGAAATTATCCAAAAATATCATAATTTGATTTTCGAGGACTTTTTGGTGTTGATAAAACAACATACAAAATTTTACAATATGGATTTTATTGGCCTACAATCTTTAAAGATGTTAATGTTTATATCAAAACTTGTGATCGATGTCAACGAGTAAACAATATTTATAGAAGAAATGAGATGCCCTTCAATTATGTATTAGAAGTTGAGATATTTGATGTTTGGGCTGTAGAATTAGAGAACTTTAGAGTGACATGCTAAAGCCCCAAATTTAATTTATATTTTCAGGTTTTGATACAAGATGTTAGCCCCCAGATGGAGGGAGAAGAGGGAACTCTAGAGTGAGAGCTAGTATCTTCCCTACCTAACCGATCTTCAAGAATATTCAAACTATAGATTAGCCAATGTTCTTTATAGCAACTCTAGTAAGGGTAAAGACTATTATTGCTCCTATTTAACACAACATAATTTATCTACTTATTATAGATTCATGATAAGGAAAAAAATATTTTACTTATATTGTCTTCATCTTGCAAGTATTAAGTTAAGTTAATTAGTTGCTTACTTTATTTTCATATACCAAAAATTACAAAAAAGAATCAAATTTGCATTCCTATTTTAGCATCTTAAGTTTAAGTAAGAATATTTTACTAAGTAGATTTTTGTCATCTAAAATTTCTAAACTTTCTAGTTTTCTTAAGTACATATTGTTAATCTGCCTGTGGGTTCAATATTCAGGGCTTAGTAAAAAAGTCTTATATTACTTGATGACGATATGTATATTTGCGTAGTATCCCATATTTAATTACTATAATTATATTTTTATTTGTTTCATAGTGGAAAACTTACTTAGCTTTTGCTTTGGATCAAGTTTTTGAATTTTTTGCAAATTAAGAATAATTATTAAGAAAATTAAGCATATAATCACATACATCACATTTTACATCTATATAGAAAGTCGGGGTTAGGTACTACACAAGTACATATCGTTTCAAGTAATATAGAGTTTTCTTTAAAAACCAAGTATTGATCCCACTTGGAAAACATCAATGAAAAGCAATGAAATAAAATACAAGAATTTTAACATTAAAAGAACTTTACTCAAAACTGTAGTAAACATCTAAAAATGAAAATTAAGTTTACTAAATTCTACAAAATGCAAGTAAAAGTGAATGAAATGACTAAGACAATATATAAAAAGGGACTTTCTCCTTGCCAATAATTCATAATCAGTGTAGGATTTCTAAATTGTTTAGAAACTTAAATGTGGTATTATGACAAAGAGGAGCACACATATTTCTTACTTCTTTCAAATTATGTAAAGAACATTGACTAATCTACAGTTAGTGTATGCATGTATAGTAGAGTTGGGTAGGTTCTAGTCTCTCACTCCTAGATTACCCACTTTGCCCTCTTTATAGGACCTACAAATGATCCTTAGTTTCAATCCTTAGACCAAATTGATAAAAGAATCTAGCCTGTCATTCTAGAAACATCAATTTTATGCCCATCAAATCTTATCTCCTTATCTATTTGCACCCTCCTTTGGACGATCGCGACTGCTCTTTCCAAGGTAGAATATGATATTTATAAGTAAAAAATTCTTAGCCCTTTTGGGTCTATGAGTTTCTCAACAGGTTTTAACCATACAAGTGGCAAAATTATAAAGCAAATGAAGGACAAATAAAATATAATCACATTTTTTAGGAATAAAAGAAGTTCTAAACAAAATCAAATCACTTACTTAATTACTTCATATTACAAGGAGAAAGAAAGAAAACTACCCATGAAGCATGGGGATAATTGTTTAGTGTTTGATTGTTAATGTTAAATGTATTTATTGTGTTATCAATGTGATGATTGTTTAGTGATTGTGTTTAGGAAGTTTCTCATCCAATACCATTTGGATGGAGAATCTATGTATTAAAAATGTTTGTAATCGTTCATAAATGAATCTAAGTGTTTGTTTGTGTGAAATTGTGTTATTTAGCATTAAATCAAATTAGTTAAGATTGGTGAATCTTGAGTACGAGGAGAGTTGAAAGGAAAGAAAATTGTTGTTAAAGAGTTATGAAACCATGAAGGGTTGCTTGACTTAGGCTAAGAGTGCATTTCACTTAAATTGAAAAAATCAAAATTGGTGCGCCGACGCATACATGCTAAGACTCCGAGCGTAAGCGCCGGTTTGCAAATGTCTTAAGTGACGATTCGGTCCGAAAAACATCATTTTCGCACCTCGCCTTCATCTTGCTCAAATTTTTGTGATTTTGAAGTTAGAGCACACTTATTTTGAAGATTTCTTGGTGATTTGGAGCAAAAATTACTAGATTTGATATCATTGAGGTAAGTGTTTCACTTCTATGTAAAAAATTTTGATTTTCACCATGCATTTTGAGCACATTCTCGACATACCCGAAAATCACTATTCATGGTGAAAATTTGAGAAAAAACTATGGAAAATACATGGATTTGGTAGTTTAAGCTTTTAGGAGTTGAATTTAGTGATTTAGAGTTGAATTTAGAATTTATTGTAAATTTTATATAATTATTTAGAAATGGCACCAAGAATGAAGAAGAGTAAAGAAAAGTTCCAATTTGATTCAAGCAAATTTGTTAGTGCGAGAACTCAAAATCGATACAGTGATGCACTGCAATCGAGGAAGTTGATTCCTGAGCATTGTTTTAAAAGTCTGGGAGGAGCTGTAGAAGATCTGATTGTTTTCTACCAATGGGAGCGATTCTATTATTTTTCTTGTTGTATTAGTGATTTCTGTGGTGCGGGAGTTCTATGCAAATTTCCCTGAAGCTGAAGAAGAATGAGTCATGGTGAGGGGAAAGACAATGTCTTTTTCACTTGAGGTAATGCATCATTTTTATCATTTGCCCCCGAGCACTTTATGTTTTTATTCCAACTATAGACCTACTAAGGAGGAGTTAGACGAGATAATTTCATCTTTGAGTGATGGTATAGGGCTTTGGATAATTACAAATGAAAGGAGAGTTAACTTTTCCACTTCAAAGTTGGATGCCACTGCAAAGGCATGACATTATTTCATTTCTGCTCGTTTGCTGCCTACTAATCATCTTAGTGAAGTGACCCGTGATCAAGCAACTTTGAACTATTGCATCCAACAGTTCAAGAATATGTATGCTCCATCAATAGTCCATTCTGTNCATTTCCGCTCGTCTGCTGCCTACTAATCATCTTAGTGAAGTGACCCATGATCAAGCAACTTTGAACTATTGCATCCAACAGTTCAAGAATATGTATGCTCCATCAATAGTCCATTTTGTACTTTGTGTTTAGAGTGTATTTATTGAGACTGTTAGTTTTTGTTATGTTTTGTTTCATTAGATATTACTGTGATGTATTCATATTTTTGTGAGTAGTTATTATGTTTTTGTGGTATTAATTGTGTTAACTGTGTTGTGTAGTGTATTTAATTAATGTATGGAACTTAATTCTGGATTTTAGGAAGGTTTAGAATATAACTANCTGTACTTTGTGTTTAGAGTGTATTTATTGAGACTGTTAGTTTTTGCTATGTTTTGTTTCATTAGATATTATTGTGATGTATTCATATTTTTGTGAGTAGTTATTATGTTTTTTTGTGGTATTAATTGTGTTAAATGTGTTGTGTAGTGTATTTAATTAATGTATGGAACTTAATTCTGGATTTTAGGAAGGTTTAGAATATAACTAACTTATCACTTAAAAGCTGCATGTTTTAAATCTACAATTTACTACCAGATATTTTTCTTTATGTTGTAGTTGTGAATGTTTGTTGGTGTATTTGTTTGCTTTTATGTTATACTTCAATGCATAGAATTCCAACGAATCTCCATATGTTAAGTAAATTAAACTTTAATCAATTTAATTTTTACTCATGTTTTTAGTTTTTGTACTTGCATATTTTGGATGTAAAAATTCCTGCTAGAGTATTATTTTTAGTTTTTATTCCTATCAATATTTATATGAGATGCTAAAATGTTTTATTTTATTAAAAATTTAAGTTTGGGGGAGGTATGAAAATTTTTCTAAAAACTTAAAATTTATTTCTTCTCAAATGTATTTCAAATAAATTTGATTTTGATTTGAAGTAAAATGATCATGTATATGAAGTTATATTAGGGAAGTAAAATTTAGAATATAGAAATAAGTAAGAGAATTTAGTTAAAATTTAAATTAATGAAGAAAAACTTAAAATTCAAAATTTTTACTGTGAAAAATGATAAGTATAGTGTAACTATCTTTAGTAGGAAAAATTGTATTTTTGAAAAGTATAGAAAAGTTAGATATTTATTTTCAAACCTTAAATTTCTTTTATTGAAAATAATTTTTAAAACTATTATTATATTTTTAAGTAAAAAATTTATATCATGANATATTTTTGAAAAGCATAGAAAAGTTAGATATTTATTTTCAAAACTTAAATTTCTTTTATTGAAAATAATTTTTAAAACTATTATTATATTTTTAAGTAAAAAATTTATATCATGATTTTGCTTTAGGAAACGAACAGTGAAATTCAAAATCATTAAAGACCTATCCAGATGTAATAATCCTTGCCTGGCAAAGAGAAAAATGAAAAGAAAAAAAAAAGAGAAAGAAAAAGAAAAAAAGAAAAAGAAAAAGAAAAAGAAAAAGAAAAAGAAAAGAAAATTTGAAAAAGGGAGGAGAAGCTTGAGGATTAGTGTTTATTCAAAAATTGGTTCTATATGCGATTTTTCTAAAGTATAAGACTTGAGAAACTCTTAAGCTTAAGGATATAATATGGTAAGTAAAATTATGCTTGATAAAAAAATTTAAGTGGAGATTATAAAATGCCTCAAATCTATATTTGGAGAATCTACAATCTTTCAGAATTAGATAGAAGCTGATATTTTCATATTTCTTAACATTAAAAATTTCTAAACTCTAAATTGATCTCATTTACTANATAGTAATCCTTGCATGGCAAAGAGAAAAATGAAAAGAAAAAAAAAGAGAAAGAAAAAGAAAAAGAAAAAGAAAAAGAAAAGAAAAATTGAAAAAGGGAGGAGAAGCTTGAGGATTAGTGTTTATTCAAAAATCGGTTCTATATGCGATTTTTCTAAAGTATAAGACTTGAGAAACTCTTAAGGTTAAGGATATAATCTGGTAAGTAAAATTATGCTTGATAAAAAAATTTAAGTGGAGATTATAAAATGCCTCAACTCTATATTTGGAGAATCTACAATCTTTCAGAACTAGATAGAAGCTGATATTTTCATATTTCTTAACATTAAAAATTTCTAAACTCTAAATTGATCTCATTTACTAATATTTTTTATAAATTGCCTATTATATTTCTATATCAAAATTTTAGTAACTTCTAAAGAAACTCATATATATCATTTACTTATTTATTTATTAAAAGATTGAAGCGTCACTTAAGGACAAATAACATTTTAAGTTTGGGAATTTTGATACACCTAAAATATATAGACTTTTTATACATGTTTTTATACCTATTTTTGAGATATTACACTTTAATAAAAGTATTTTTGTGTTTTTCTTTCAGGTTCAATCAAATGGATCAAAAATGGTAGAAAGAGTGAAAAATGGTAAAAAGAGTGAAAAGTGGTCAAATTTGAAANTCTATTTTTGAGATATTACACTTTAATAAAAGTATTTTTGTGTTTTTCTTTCAGGTACAATCAAATGGATCAAAAATGGTAGAAAGAGTGAAAAATGGTAAAAAGAGTGAAAAGTGGTCAAATTTGAAAAAAAATGAAGAATGTGCAAAAATAAACTAAGAAGCCTAAGCGCCAAGGACTGGCGCTTACACGCCAGTTATAAGAGAGTTGTGCCTAAGTGTCAGGTATCCCGCGCTGAAGTGCCATAAGTAGTTATTTGATGATTCATTGAATTTAAACGAATTTTTGAAGAGNCGAACTGAGAAGCCTAAGCGCCCAGGACTGGCGCTTACACGCCAGTTATAAGAGAGTTGTGCCTAAGTGCCAGGTATCCCGCGCTGAAGTGCCATAAGTAGTTATTTGATGATTCATTGAATTTAAACGAATTTTTGAAGAGGTTTTTGAAGCAATTCTTGATAAAAATGTAGAAAATAACCCATTGACATGAAAATTCATTCAATTGGTTTTTGACAGGAGACAACTTCTAGAAGATTCATTGAATGGAAACACATTTTGAAGAGACACCAAGGCACTCTTTGGATTTTTATTAAATAAGACTTGGATCATNCCTTGATAAAAATGTAGAAAATAACCCATGGACATGAAAATTCATTCAATTGATTTTTGACAGGAGGCAACTTCTAGAAGATTTATTGAATGGAAACACATTTTGAAGAGACACCAAGGCACTCTTTGGATTTTTATTAAATAAGACTTGGATCATCAAGAGAAGAGAACCAACAACCATCATCCATCCAAATAATCGCCGCTGCTGATGACCACTTTTAATTTATTTTTAAGTTTTAATTTGTATTGTGAGTTAAAGAAGAGAATTCAAAGGAGCTTCAAGACATTTGGTGGAGAGGATTTGAGATAAGTGTTTATCTTTGTTACTACTATCATTAATGAGTAAATAAAGAGTTTCCTTCTTCGCAATACTACAAAGAAGAAAATATTATATTTGCATGGAATATTTCCCCTTAGTTGAATATTTAGATTAGACATATGTATTAATTAACTAACCTAAAATAATTTATATAGAATATTATTGTTGACCTCACTTTTGATTGAGGTTTAGTTTTTTCCTCTTTAGTAGCCTAAGGTCTAGTCANAAATATTTAGATTAGACATATGTATTAATTAAGTAACCTAAAATAATTTATACAGAATATTATTGTTGACCTCACTTTTGATTGAGGTTTAGTTTTTTCCTCTTTAGTAGCCTAAGGTCTAGTCATAGGACTTTTTTATTGACTATTATTCTTAAAAAACTAGAAAAGGCACCCTCGCCATTAGAAATTCCAAACCCTTCTCTACTCAACTTGAAGTTCCCTTAATCTTTTGGGATACTCACGTAGATGGTCATCTAAACCTACTAGCACTAGGGCTATGGTTTGGCTAAGATCACTATGTAGAGGACCCAAAATGAGGTTTCTACTGGTCTATGGCTTTTTGGTGATGTTTGGTACCTCAAATCTACCAACATACACATCTTGGTCTTTTACCCCTAAAAAAACACCCCCAAAATACCAAAATAGCCCTCTTGGGCCCAAAATCCCAAAAATTTTAAAAATTCCCATAAAATCCCAATAAATCCCAAATATTTCATTTCTCTCAACTACCACATGACCAAATTTTGCCAATTTGACCATCTTTAACAAAAATCCCCAAATTAGCCTTTAAAGACCCAAATTTCTCCAAATTCAACCCAAATGTCCGTCAATTTGATCTCAACTGGCCTCAATTCCAATCCTAAACTCAAATTAACTCTTAATATAGCCAAACTAAACAAAATACAATCCTAATTGGCCCATTATTTGAGCCCAATTTTAATTTGGGTCAAAACCCTAATTTTGACCATATGACCTAATCTCACCAAATTGAACCCATAGCCTAGTAAATTGGCCTCAATTAAAGTTGTAAAATCTTTACAACATCCCTATGCATGAAAATCAACCATCAATTGGCCTTGGTGAAGTCTCAAAAATCTTTATAACATTCCACATCAAAATCAACCATATAGTCAATTGGCCTCAATTAATGTTGAAAAATCTTTATAACATTCATATACATCAAAATCAACCATCCTTGTTGAAGCCTCAAATCCATTTTATTTTGGCCTAAATCCAAAATTCCCAAATTTAGCCCCATCCTTGGTCAAGTCTCAAATCCATTTGATTTTGGCCTAAATCCAAAATTCCCAAATTTAGCCCTATGGTGAAGCCTCAAATCCATTTGATTTTGGCCTAAATCCAAAATTCCCAAACTTTGCCCCAAATTGGCTAAGTCCCCAAATTTCACCCAATTGATATCCTTAACCTCCAAATTGGCATACAATTTAATCTTGGAAATTCTTCATGAGGTCCCTATTAACCATTTACAACAATCAATTTGAACCTAGCCCAAGGCTAACCGCAAAAAATCTTCATGAGGTCCCTATTGACCATTCATAATAATCAATTTGGACTTAGCCCAAGGTTAACTTAAGTTAGACCCAAGCATAGCCCAACATGACCAAATTGATTAAAATTCAAAATTCCCTCAAATTGACCCTTCAATTGAGGCCTAACATGACCAAATTGATTAAAGTTCAAAATTCCTTCAAATTGACCTTTCAATTGAACTCAAATCATTTCCATTCTTCACCAAAGTTGTTCCTTGTGATCATCTACACCAAATGCAACAATCAATTACCTTCCATTCTTCACCAAAGTTGTTCCTTATGCTCATCTACACTAAGTGAAACCTTTATTTGGGCCAATTGACATGGATAACCTAGCACAAATCAAAGTTTTGGTCATTTGCACCCACTTGGACCCATGCACTAAATGTGACCTAACCACCCTAAAGTACTCTATCACAGCCATTAGTTGGACTTAGTGACGAGTACAAACACCATGAAATCACCTAAATCAAGCCATGGACCAAAGGTCCCCCAAATCAAGGGATATTATTTCCAAAAATGCATGTGCTTAAGATATCCTTACCAAAATTAGGTATTATTGCACTAAATTGCTGTGACATATTCCCCTGGGTTCTCTAAGCTTATAGCCACCTCCCCCTGGCCAGCCGGCCAGCCTAGTGGCCGAAAAAACTTAAAACCAAGAGCCACCCCCATGGAACTTCACCCAAATCAAACCTAGAGGCCAGCTCATCCAAATCAAACTATGGAGCTCCTCTGCCCTCCACCTAAGCACCACATTGCACGTCCTAATTGGCCATGACAACCACCATAACTCCATTTTAATAAAAGGCAACCTCCATGGCCGTTAAACTAAGTGCTGAAATT
Organism: Phalaenopsis hybrid cultivar; assembly: GCA_002079205.1. NCBI lineage: Eukaryota > Viridiplantae > Streptophyta > Magnoliopsida > Asparagales > Orchidaceae > Phalaenopsis > Phalaenopsis hybrid cultivar. Next base: position 39,491 of record JXCR01066362.1, read on the forward strand.
TTCTTAGAGAGGCATCTCCAAACTTCTCACAGAGCTTCCCTAAGATCCCTTTAGTGCATTCCAACCATTTTCCCTCACCAATTCCCATTGTCAGAGCTCAATTTTAAGTTTGGAACATTGCCGGAAACCAGGACAAAACCCAATACACCTCCATAGTCCACCCAAATTCAAATTAACTCTACCCATAGCTTCACAATAGTGAAAGAAGTGAAAGCCACATAAAATCCCCATTCCACAGAGCCTCTACCATAGCTTTAGACCAACACCCAAATCTGGTCGTGATCAAATTCATACCTAGGCCTNGTCTTAATTGGCCATGACAACCACCATAACTCCATTTTTATAAAAGGCCACCTCCATGGCCGTTAAACTAAGTGCTGAAATTTTCTTAGAGAGGCATCTCCAAACTTCTCACAGAGCTTCCTTAAGATCCCTTTAATGCATTCCAACCATTTTCCCTCACCAATTCCCATTGTCAGAGCTCAATTTTGAGTTTGGAACATTGCCGGAAACCAGGAGAGAACCCAATACACCTCCATAGTCCACCCAAACTCAAATTAACTCTACCCACACCTTCACAATAGTGAAAGAAGCGAAAGCCACATAAAATCCCCATTCCACAGAGCCTACCACAGCTCTAGACCAACACCCAAATCCGGTCGTGATCAAATTCATACCTAGGCCTTACACCAAGACTANCTTTGATTGCTTGATTGTCATATAGATGTGCTCGTCTCATTTAGATGAGTCCATAGAATCAAACCCGAGGTGATTTGGTTGAGTCTAGGCTGAGATCTGAGGGTTTTAGTTTGGACGGTCACGAGATCATTCTATTGGGGATGATGACGGGGAGTCATTTGATCAAGCGTGTATCAAATGGACGGAGGAGTTCTAGTCAGACGACGCTTCGAGACATAAACAGCGTGTCAAGTCAAGGCTGAGGTGGATGGCGGCGTCAAATAGAAGCGCGCCGCGTGGAGCTTTGGAGNATTTGATTGCTTGATTGCCGTATAGATGTGCTCGTCTCATTTAGATGAGTCCATAGGATCAAACCCGAGGTGATTTGGTTGAGTCTAGGCTGAGTTCTGAGGGTTTTAGTGTGGACGGTCACGAGATCATTCTATCGGGGATGATGACGGGGAGTCGTTTGATCAAGCGTGTATCAAATGGACGGAGAATATCTAGTCAGACGACGCTTCGAGACATAAACAGTGTGTAAAGTCAAGGCTGAGGTGGATGGCGGCGTCAAATAGAAGCGCGCCGCGTGGAGCTTGGGAGTCGTCGTAGGTTGAGGTGGCACGCGCGGTTTAAATAGAAAAATAAGGCTTTTTCAATTTATTTAAATACCTCTAATTTAGAAAATACATAACTTTGTGTAGAGAAATCACAAAAATAAAATAAAAATACTTTCTTGCTCAGTGAACAGAGGAGAATAATGTGGAATAATTTTAAGCCAATTTGATGCATAAAATATTTTTAAAATAGAGGAGAATAATGTGGAATAATTTTCAAGCCCATTTGATGCATAAAATATTTTTAATTCTTGAACACTATTTGGGACCATTTAATTCTCCATGCATATTGATACATCACCTTGGCTTAAAATTTTGGTATGTTGTAGCCTCTGTCAAGGGAAACATCCTCTGATTTTTCCAAAGTCACAGTAGGTTCTTATATAGAGATCCATATTTTTCAAGTTCTTGCACATCATTTTGTTTAAAATAATCATGGAAATTAGCATATTAATTAGAAAATTCTAAGAAAATTTTGGAAGGTTCACAATGACCAGAGAAGCTTTTGGAAATAATTTAATGGGTCAAGTCATTTAAAATGCACTTAAATTTTACAAACACTAAATTACTAAAATAATTAAGTTTGAAAAATATAAATATTTAAATGACTTGATTTTAGATCTCCACTACGGTTTATGATTCAAAGAACTCACTATAAAAAGTTCAAAGTATTTTGAGTTCATTTGATTAGTTAAGTTGATTTTTAAAGATAAATATCACTTTTGACACTTAAATGATTTTTAAAAAATCAAAATAAAACACCAAAAAATTATGAAACTTAGTTTTTTTTGAGTTCTCTGTGATCAAGGATATTTTATAAAAATAAAATAATATTTAGAATAAAAATTGTTTTTTAACCTATTTTAAATATTTAAAATAATTAAAAATTCATAAAAAAACACAAAAATAACAAAATTCATGGAAATGTTCTAAATTGCTTCTTAATCACTTAGAAATAATTAGAATATTTTTCTTGATTTTCTAAATAAAGATATTGAATTTCAAAGCTTAAAAACAATTTTTAAAGGTTAAAAATGAGTTTCACTAAAATAATTCCAAAAAATAAAAGAAAAATCAGAAAAATAGGAAATTTACTCCTCTCGGTTCTCTAACCTCAGAGAGATTTTTCAAAAGTACAAAACTAAATTTTCATCATTTAAAATATTTTATTTTTAATAAAAGAAAAATCAGAAAAATAGGAAATTTACTCCTCTCGGTTCTCTAACCTCAGAGAGATTTTTCAAAAATACAAAACTAAATTTTCATCATTTAAAATATTTTATTTTTATTAAATAACCCAGAATTTAAAANCAGAATTTAGAAATCATGAAATTTGGTCCAAAGACTTCTCTGATCTAGGTCTACCTCTAGTAAAATTTTCAAAGGATTAGAATTTAACTTGATCAAGTTTGGAATTTTCTTTGAAAAATCCTATTTTTGCNCAGAATTTAAAAATCATGAAATTTGGTCCAAAGACTTCTCTGATCTAGGTCTACCTCCAGTAAAATTTTCAAAGGATTAGAATTTAACTTGATCAAGTTTGGAATTTTCTTTGAAAAATCCTATTTTTGCATGAAAATAATTATATAAAATAAATTAGATTTTGAAAAATCATATTTTCTCCTCTGATGTCTTAATTAACCCATGAAAGAGGTAGGATAAAAATTTTAAAGTCATTTGAATTGAATTTGATGAATTATGAAGTGTTAGAGCCTTAGGGGCAAATATGTAATTTTGGAAATTTAGCCTTAATTAACATTTAGGCTTAATTTAAGGAGGGAAATGGGTAACCTCTGATCTTAATAAATTTATTTGATGCTTGAAATACAAGGGGTTAATTGGTAGAAACCAATCTCACTTTCCTCATGAAAAAGGTATGTTAATAAATTTTTAAATTATTAAAATTTGGAAGTTTATTAAAATTAAATGATCCTGGACTTATGGTATGAATTTTGAAGTCAATAATTAATCAATTTAATACCCCTATCTTGATTTTCAAATAAATATGACTTTTGAAGTCAATAATTAATAAATTTAATACCCCTATCTTGATTTTCAAATAAAATTCAAATCATGAATCATGACCACTTAAAGCTTAACTCTTTTCAAAATTAAGTAAGACACTCACCTCGGGGTATGAATTTTGAAGTCAATAATTAATCAATTTAATACCCTTATTTTGATTTTCAAATAAAATTCAAATGATGAATCATGACCACTTAAAGCTTAACCTTTTCAAGACTAATTAAGACACTCACCTAGGTCTTAAGGGCTTAGTGGTTACTTCGGCCAAATCAAAATTGACTAAATGAGTATTAGAGAAATAAACATAACATAATCAAATATCCTTGAAACACCACTAAGCCTAATTAAAAATTTAATGGCTGAGTGTTCAGGTTACACCAACTTGCCCTTTAAGGAAAATCACTCACATAATTTTCAAATTAAATAATAAATGATAATTACCCCTTTTTTAGGGATAATTAAGACATCAATGTTCACTGAGCATTAGAAGTATTTACAGGATGAACCATTAAGCAACATAATAGGCTTAAATGAACTCGAGGCTTTTCACCAGTTGGTGAGAGGGAGGTATGGACCTGCTTCCTTCTTCTAACTTGTTGAATACCTCAGTGGTCTATTAGACTTAATATACTTTGCTCAATGAAAACAACCTTAATTAAACTTTTAAGGACTCACCAAAATACAACATAGAGTTAGGAAAACCACCAGAACTTTACTTTTCCTGCACTTCATAAATGTCCTCACATGCATTTTTAAGTTTCAGGTGGTGGAACGAGAAAACTTGTCAGGTACGCTTTTACAGTTCATAGTACCGTCTTTCTTGTGTCTTTTCCTTACATGCTTTATGCTTACATTATTTCTTTTTATACATGCATTTACCTACATGTATGAGAACAACATAAACTTGCATGTTAACCAAAACCAAAACCAAAACAAAAATTAAAAATAACCAAGAGAAAATTCACCCCCACAACATTCAAAATATAAAACAACTCAAAAGATTAATCACAAACATCACACAAAACTATAATTGCAACTAAATTAAGATGTATCTATCGGATGATCAGGAATTCCTCGGAGGAGATAAGCTACGGTTTATAACGAGGCTTCCCACGATCTAAATGAAATTATAGAACTCATTAAGTTGAGTTTAGTAAGTTCATTTGGAATAAGTGAATCAAATAAAAAATAGTGGTGTCGGAATGAGGGAACCGTAGGATCCTAACCGGTGTCGCTCTAAGCAACTTTAATATGCCCTTATGAAATTTAAAGAACTTCAACCATAGGGCCACCTGATTGGAAATTATAACTTGACATGCTAAAAAACTCACACTTGTCGCGGCTAGAGCTTGGAGCTAGCATGGTAGGCAGCACGGCCATCTTCAACAGCAAAATTCATCTAAATTAAACTTTCTTCCTTATACTTAAACAACAAAGCCATAGAACTTCGAGGTTGCTTGCTTATGCAACGTAAACCCTCACCTTATCCTTAAGCCTTTGTATAGCCCTGCTATAAAATATAAGCCCTAACTCGTCTTAGGATTCCGAGGTTGTCATTTGTCACTACCTAAATCCTCACATCTTCCAAGCTATTTGTGTGAT
>JXCR01066362.1:44754-54847 GCA_002079205.1 Phalaenopsis hybrid cultivar
TAGTTCTTCCTCCTTTGGACTCTGCAATAAAATGTTCCAAATTTGAACTAAACCCCTTTCACTCCTCTACATCCAATTTCATTGAAAAGTCCTACCAGTTGAATTTCCTTGAAGATAATATTTCTTGATTTTTATCGAGAGTCTTCTTAGGTGACTTTGGTCATTTAAGATGTAATTAACTATAGGGGCTTGCCCTTATAGGAAGCATGTTCGAACCCAGCTTAATATAAACCATATTTAATCCATTATATTAAATAGGAGAATTTGTCGGCAAATACAATGGTTTCGCAGACCAGTCAGACGTCATACTTTCCTTAGTTTATTTGATCGAGCCTCATCCTCAAGTCTTGTGCTTATCCTTCAGGATAGATACAGGATTTGAGGTACAATGCTCTTTCATTTTAAACTATGAAAAATATAGGGTCAGTTTGATTTCATACTTTTCTAAACTTCAACGTCCTTCCGAAGCGGGCGACGGGATTTTAATTCCGGCGATCGACAGCTTCTTACGGGCAACTCCCCTCCAACCTAAAATAGCGTTAACATCTTCTGACGACTCCGCTGGGGACAAGCTTTTCTCTCCATACAAATCAAGAAATATTATCTCCACACATCGGTAATGTGTCATGCCCCTCTTTGACCAAATTACCTTTCTTCTGTTGACATACTTTACCCATTTCTGTCTTGGGAAGGTACAATCAACTCCTTAGACTTCAGAACAAGCTGTTCAACCACTCTTGAACAGAGGGGTTCAGAAGGCCCTTAAGGACACTTTAAATTTTTATATGGGGTTGGATCCCCAAAAAGTGTGTCGGTGGACTAATTCCACCTGAGCATTTTCTATCACTAAATAGGTCCCGCACTGGGTCCTAAAATTTTTCACATCTTTCTTCCAAATTTGATTTGCTATTCCGCAAATCGTGTTGTGTTGTGTGCACTTTGAAATTTTCTTATACTAATTAAATTTTACTCCTTTTTAAACAGAGATGTTAAAAATACCCATAAATTAAGTCCCGCCCGGTCTACAGATCAACCTCTATTTTCAGTGCTTGCATTAAAGATTACGAGGTTTTTGACCATATAACTAACCCTAAAACTTTCTATTTTAAAGCCCACTGCGATTGCCTACCCAACGCTGACCTTTTCCTACAACCTGCCAACGGACCGCAGCGCCCGTAACGTCGCTCCCACCATCAAGTTCGGAGCTGGATTTGAAGATCTTGAGGTTATCCTCGGGAAAGCCCATTCGTGGTAATGAAGATCACCGCTCTAGAAATGCAGGAGCCATCTGCAGAATTCAACCTGAACTACCTTCAAGACTTTCCTTCCTGCAAAACGGCTAAATCTACTGCCATCGTGGCACCCGTCAAACCTACTAGCCCCGCTGCTGCTAAGGAAAAAGAAATGATGATCGTTGAAGATCCGACTGAGGGATTAACTTTCCCACCACCCATGTTTGAAATCAGGTCAAGCTCAAGGACTGTACCACTGACTCGAACTCAAAGGATGAACCGCAATAGAAGAGTTTGAAGGGCTATCAAAGCCCATGCTAGTAAAAAGACACCCATTAAGGAGGAGCCTCATCAAGTTGAAGAAGTGTTACCTGAAATTTATCCACTCCTGCGAGGAAGTAGATTCCATCCTCTGACAGATACCGATGGATATGAAAGTATCCAAAGGATCGCTACCGAATTACCGCCACTTCATGTACATGGTGAAGAGGGAAAGAAATTCACTCCTATCACTCGAGTTAGTGCAGTTTTTAGAAGACTTGCTACCAAGGAAGGATGTTCGGTTAGCAAGTTTCTTAAACGAGTGGGAGATGCAATTTCTCCTCGCATGAAGAAGGAAATTTTGAAGGGCGTCAATTTCTCCAGACAATCCCGTAAGACAACTAGAGCACCGCCTACTCGCATTCCCGTTTGGCTCCGCTTAGGGAACAGAGTTGATACCGCAGTGATTACTACTGATCATACTGCCACCAGGACCACAGGTCGTCCACCGGTTAATTTGAGACTGGGTCCAAAGATCTTACCCGTCATTCCTGCAATCCCAGAGATGAAGACAAAGCGATTACCTGACATTGTAGTCGTTCTACACCACGGGGAACATACCTTCCCACGACATATCGATGTCTCTACTAAGACGTCCCGTCCTGAGACATTATTGACGAAGAAGAAGAGGGTATGGGTACCCAAGGTCGCTGCACTGATACAGTTCAGTGAGCCTGCAGGACAAGAAGTAAAACCAGTGCCTGAAATAATTGACATCGTCGCGACAATAACCAATGAGATGAAGGAACATGTAGAAGATATCCACCAAGGTCCTCCAAATCTTAAAGCAATCAAGGAATCAATAATTGAGGAGAAAGTTAAGAAACTCAGGATTGAGATTTCAGAATTAGCTCAAGAGCACGGAGTTTCCGTCAATAGTGACAATGAAGATTTTGATTACAATGATTACCTGGAGGAGNCTTTCTTCCTTTGGATTCTACAATAAAATGTTCTAAATTTGAACCAATCTCCTTTCACACCTCTACGTCCAATTTCGTTAAAGAGTGTTACCCTTTGAAATTCCTTGAAGGTAGTCTTTCTTGACTTTTATCGAGAGTTTTCTTAAGTGACTTTGGTCATTTAAGATGTAATTAACTATAGGGGCTTGCCCTTATAGGAAGCATGTCCGAACCTAAATTAATATAAACCTTATTTAGTCCTTTATATTAAATAGGGGAACTTGTAGGCAAAAACAAAGGTTTCGCAGACCAAATGGACATCATACTTTCCTTAGTTTATTTTATCGAGCCTAATCCTCAAGTCTTGTGTTTATCCTTCAGGATAGATACAAGATTTGAGGTACAGTGCTCTTTCGTATGAAAAATATGAGGTCAGTTTGATTTAATACTTCATCGTCCTTCCAAAGCGGGCGACGGGATTTTGATTCCGGCGACCGACAGTTTCTTACGGGCAACTCCCCACAAACCAACTCGAAATAACGCCGACACCTTCTGGCGACTCCACTGGGGACATGCTTTTCTCTCTATATAAATTAAGAAATATTATCTTCACACATCGGTAATATGTTCATGTCCCTCTTGGACCAGATTATCCTTCTTCCGTTGACATACTTTACCCATTTCTATCTTGGGAAAGTACGACTAATTCCTTGGACTTCAGAACTAGCTGTTCAACCATTTTTGAAGAAGGCCATTAAAGACTTTTTAAATTTTTATGTGAGGTTGGATCCCAAATAGGTGTGTCGGTGGACTAATTCCACCTGGGCATTTTGTGCCACTAATTGGGTCCCGCACTAGGTCCTAANTCCCTGCTATACAATAAAAGCCCTAACTCGTCTTAGGATTCCGAGGTTGTCGTTTGTCACGACCTAAATCCTCACATCTTGATAGTTTCACACGAATGTAAGCCTTAACTAATAAAATTGGCAGGATAAAACACCTAAATATTTCTCCATATTTGTGTGATCATTTCACACAAATGTAAGCCCTAAAATAATAAAAGTTGGCAGAATGAAAATGTGTGATCGTTCACATGAATGTAAGCCCTAATAAATAAAATTGGCAGGATGAAACACCAAAATATCTCTCCTCAAAGCTGAAGCCAAACATTAGGATAGCTTGGGAAGTCACCAAGGTTCGCCTCTGGATCCATGACATCCCCTAGTTCTTCCTCCTTTGGACTCTACAATAAAATGTTCCAAGAACCAATTCCCTTTTCACACCTCTATGTTCGATCTCATTGAAGAGTCCTATCCTTTGAAATTCCTCGAAGAAAATATTTCTTGATTTTTATCGAGAGTCTTCTTAGGTGACTTTGGTCATTTAAGATGTAATTAATATTTCATGATTTTTATCGAGAGTCTTCTTAGGTGACTTTGGTCATTTAAGATGTAATTAACTACTTTCTTGACTTTTATCGAGAGTCTTCTTAAGTGACTTTGGTCATTTAAGATGTAATTAACTATAGGCTAGATTTTTATCGAGAGTCTTCTTAGGTGACTTTGGTCATTTAAGATGTAATTAACTATAGGGGTACCCTTATATGAAGCATGTCCGAACCCAGCTTAATATAAACCCTATTTAATCTTTTATATTAAATACGAGTCTTCTTAAGTGACTTTGGTCATTTAGGATGTAATTAACTATAGGGGCTTTCCCTTATATTTCTTAGGTGACTTTGGTCATTTAAGATGTAATTAACTATATGGGCTTGCCCTTATAGGAAGCCGGTGACTTTGGTCATTTAAGATGTAATTAACTATAGGGGCTTGCCCTTATAGGAAGCATGTTCTATAGTGGCTTGCCCTTATAGGAAGCATGTCCAACCTTTGAAATTCCTTGAAGATAATATTTCTTGATTTTTATCGAGAGTCTTCTTAAGTGACTTGTCCTACTCTTTGAAATTCCTTGAAGATAATTTTTCTTGATTTTTATCGAGAGTCTTCTTAAGTGACTTTAGTCATTTAAGATGTAATTAACTATAGGGGCTTGCCCTTATAAGAAGCATGTCCAAACCCAGCTATTCTTTGAAGATAATATTTCCTGATTTTTATCGAGAGTCTTCTTAGGTGACTTTGGTCATTTAAAAGCGTTGAAGAGTCCTACCCTTTGAAATTCTTTGAAGATAATTTTTCTTGATTTTTATCGAGAGTCTTCTTAGGTGGCTTTGGTCATTTAAGAATATTTCATGATTTTTATCGAGAGTCTTCTTAGGTGACTTTGGTCATTTAAGATGTAATTAACTACTTTCTTGACTTTTATCGAGAGTCTTCTTAAGTGACTTTGGTCATTTAAGATGTAATTAACTATAGGCTAGATTTTTATCGAGAGTCTTCTTAGGTGACTTTGGTCATTTAAGATGTAATTAACTATAGGGGAATTTTTATCGAGAGTCTTCTTAGGTGACTTTGGTCATTTAAGATGTAATTAACTATAGGGGTACCCTTATATGAAGCATGTCCGAACCCAGCTTAATATAAACCCTATTTAATCTTTTATATTAAATACGAGTCTTCTTAAGTGACTTTGGTCATTTAGGATGTAATTAACTATAGGGGCTTTCCCTTATATTTCTTAGGTGACTTTGGTCATTTAAGATGTAATTAACTATATGGGCTTGCCCTTATAGGAAGCCGGTGACTTTGGTCATTTAAGATGTAATTAACTATAGGGGCTTGCCCTTATAGGAAGCATGTGCTTTGGTCATTTAAGATGTAATTAACTATAGGGGCTTGCCCTTATAGGAAGCATGTCCGAACCACCTTAATATAAACCCTATTTGATCCTTTATATTAAATGGGGGAATTTACCGGCAAATACTAAGGTTTTGCAGACCAAACAAACGTCATAATTTCCTTAGTTTATTTGATCAAACCTCATCCTCAAGTCTTGTGCTATCCTTCGGGATAGATACAGTATTTGAGATACAGTGCTCTTTCATTTTAAACAATGAAAAATATGGGGTTAGTTTGATTTCATACTTCAACGTCCTTCCAAAGCAGGCGACGAGATTTCTATTCCAGCGACCAACATCTTCTTACGGGCAACTCCCCACAAATTCCACAAACCAAAAATTGCACCGACAGAGATGATATATACCATATAAAGAAATTCAAGAAATTATCGAAATGATGTCATGTTTCTGAATTTGGAGGCCATTTTGATAAGGATAGAACTGTTCACAAAATTTTATAATCAGGAATTTTTTGGCCTACTCTATTTAGAGATGTTAATATATATATATATATATATATATATATATATATATATATNAGAATAAATACATGATTTGAGGTACAATGTTCTTTCATTTTAAACTATGAAAAATATGGGGTCAGTTTGATTTCATACTTCAACGTCCTTCCAAAGGGATTTTGATTCCAGCGATCGACAGCTTCTTACGGGCAACCCCACAAACCAACCCGAAATAACGTCGACAGGTGTGCAAAAGAAATATGGTGCTTAAGCACTCGGAACTGACACTTAAGCACTAGCTAAACAGAGAAGGCCGTGCATAAGCGCCCAGTACCTCGCGCTTAAGTGCCAGAAGAAGTTACTTGGCGATTCAATGAATTTGGAGGAATTTTTTGAAGAGATTTTTTAGGAAACCCTTGGTAAAAACATGGGAAATATTTAATTGACAAGAAAATAAATTCAATTGGCTTTTTAAAAGAGGCAACTCTTGGAAGATTCATTGAATGTGAACACATTTTGAAGAGACACCAACAATGTGGACACATTTTGAAGAGACGCCAAGACATCTCTTGGAAAATTGTAAAGAAGGACTTGGATTGGATTGNATTATATTAAATAGAGGAATTTGTCGGCAAATACAATGATTTCACAGACCAGTCAGACGTCATACTTTCCTTTGTTTATTTGATCGAGCCTCATCCTCAAGTCTTGTGCTTATCCTTCAGGATATATACAGGATTTGAGGTACAATGCTCTTTCATTTTAAACTATGAAAAATATAGGGTCAGTTTGATGATTTGAGGTATAGTGCTCTTTCATTTAAACTATGAAAAATATGGGGTCAGTTTGATTTCATCTTTTCTAAACTTCAACGTCCTTCCGAAGCGGGCGACGGGATTTTAATTCCGGCGATCGACAGCTTCTTACGGGCAACTCCCCTCCAACCTAAAATAGCGCTGACATCTTCTGACGACTCTGCTGGGGACAAGCTTTTCTCTCCATACAAATCAAGAAATATTATCTCCACACATCGGTAATGTGTCCATGCCCCTCTTTAACCAAATTACCTTTCTTCTGTTGACATACTTAACCCATTTCTGTCTTGGGAAGGTACAATCAACTCCTTAGACTTCAGGACTAGCTGTTCAACCACTCTTGAACAGAGGGGTTCAGAAGGCCCTTAAGGACACTTTAAATTTTTATATGGGGTTNATGCCCCTCTTTGACCAAATTACCTTTCTTCTGTTGACATACTTTACCCATTTCTGTCTTGGGAAGGTACAATCAACTCCTTAGACTTCAGAACAAGCTGTTCAACCACTCTTGAACAGAGGGGTTCAGAAGGCCCTTAAGGACACTTTAAATTTTTATATGGGGTTGGATCCCCAAAAAGTGTGTCGGTGGACTAATTCCACCTGAGCATTTTCTATCACTAAATAGGTCCCGCACTGGGTCCTAAAATTTTTCACATCTTTCTTCCAAATTTGATTTGCTATTCCGCAAATCGTGTTGTGTTGTGTGCACTTTGAAATTTTCTTATACTAATTAAATTTTACTCCTTTTTAAACAGAGATGTTAAAAATACCCATAAATTAAGTCCCGCCCGGTCTACAGATCAGCCTCTATTTTTAGTGCTTGCATTAAAGATTACGAGGTTTTTGACCATATAACTAACCCTAAAACTTTCTATTTTAAAGCCCACTGCGATTGCCTACCCAACGCTGACCTTTTCCTACAACCTGCCAACGGACCGCAGCGCCCGTAACGTCGCTCCCACCATCAAGTTCGGAGCTGGATTTGAAGATCTTGAGGTTATCCTCGGGAAAGCCCATTTGTGGTAATGAAGATCACCGCTCCAGAAATGCAGGAGCCATCTGCAGAATTCAACCTGAACTACCTTCAAGACTTTCCTGCCTGCAAAACGACTAAAGCTACTGCCATCGTGGCACCCGTCAAACCTACTAGCCCCGCTGCCGCTAAGGAAAAAGAAATGATGATCGTTGAAGATCCGACTGAGGGATTAACTTTCCCACCACCCATGTTTGAAATCAGGTCAAGCTCAAGGACTGTACCACTGACCCGAACTCAAAGGATGAACCGCAATAGAAGAGTTCGAAGGGCTATCAAAGCCCATGCTCTTAAAAAGATACCCATTGAGGAGGAGCCTCATCAAGTTGAAGAAGTGTTACCGGAAATTTATCCACTCCTGCGAGGAAGTAGATTCCATCCTCTGACAGATACCGATGGATATGAGAGTATCCAAAGGATCGCTACCGAATTACCGCCACTTCATGTACATGGTGAAGAGGGAAAGAAATTCACTCCTATCACTCGAGTTAGTGCAGTTTTCAGAAGACTTGCTACCAAGGAAGGATGTTTGGTTAGCAAGTTTCTTAAACGAGTGGGAGATGCAATTTCTCCTCGCATGAAGAAGGAAATTTTGAAGGGCGTCAATTCCACCAGACAATCCCGTAAGACAACTGGAGCACCGCCTACTCGCATTCCCGTTTGGCTCCGCTTAGGGAACAGAGTTGATACCGCGGTGATTACTACTGATCATACTGCCACCAGGACCACAGGTCGTCCACTGGTTAATTCGAGACTGGGTCCAAAGATCTTACCCGTCATTCCTGCAATCCCAGAGATGAAGACAAAGCGATTACCTGACATTGTAGTCATTCTACACCACGGGGAACATACCTTCCCTCGACATATCGATGTCTCTACTAAGACGTCCCGTCCTGAGACATCATCGATGAAGAAGAAGAGGGTATGGGTACCCAAGGTCGCTGCACTGATACAGTTCAGTGAGCCTGCAGGACAGGAAGTAAAATCAGTGCCTGAAATAATTGACATCGTTGCGACAATAGCCAATGAGACGAAGGAACAAGTAGAAGATATCCACCAAGGTCCTCCAAATCTTAAAGCAATCAAGGAATCAATAATTGAGGAGAAAGTTGAGAAACTCAGGATTGAGATTTCAGAATTAGCTCAAGAGCACGGAGTTTCCGTCAATAGTGAAAATGAAGATTTTGATTACAATGATTACCTGGAGGAGGATTTCATGGATGTCCATGTGATTGAAATCAGAGCTACCACATCTGCGCGCAAGGCTCAATCTCACACCGAAGAGAACGCCGTAGATGAGTTGCATAGGGGTTATCCTCCTAAGGGATGAGCAAGTCAGTCAACTGGAGAAAAGAATAGAAGAGATGACTGCACCTATGACCGCCATGGCCACCATTCAGGGGCAATCACAAGCACCAAGATTGGCTTCTCCAGAGANTCTCACACCGAAGAGAACGTCGTAGATGAGTTGCGTAGGGGTTATCCTCCTAAGGGATGAGCAAGTCAGTCAACTGGAGAAAAGAATAGAAGAGGTGACTGCACCTATGACCGCCATGGCCACCATTCAGGGGCAATCACAAGCACCAAGATTGGCTTCTCCATAGATAAATCAGCCAGAAATCATACACATTATAGATGAAAGAAGAGAGGCTACTTCAACAAACAAAGATGAGCNAAATCAGCCAGAAATCATACACATTATAGATGAAAGAAGAGAGGCTACTTCAATAAACAAATATGAGCAACCAAAGAAAGATTCTCTATCAGGTGCCATGCCAGAAAAAGAATTCAAGCAAATGGTTGAACAAGTGCAAGATGCCTTAGCCCAGTCCAAGAGCGGTGCATCAATTTTGAAGGGTAGACTTTACCCGGAGGAGTTTGATGTCGTGCCTTTCCCCAAGGGTTTTGTGGCCCCAAAATTCAAGATATTTGATGAGACTGGAAATCCCAGACAGCACATAGCACATTTCCAAGCCAGTTGTGGCAACACAAGGAATAATGAGGCTCTACTCTGCCAGCAGTTCGTNAGCCTGTCTTCAAGACTATTCAAACTTTAAATTAGTCAATGTTCTTTATAACATCTCCAGTAAAGGTAAAGAATATTATTTCTCCTATTTAGCACAACACAATTTGAATACTTCCACACTAGGATTCATATTTTTTTTACTGANAAATATTATTTCTCCTATTTAGCACAACACAATTTGAATACTTCCACACTAGGATTCATATTTTTTTTACTGATTCATAATAAGGAAAAAGATATTTTATTCATATTACCTTCATTTTACAATAATTTAGTTAAGTTTAATTAGTTGTTTACTTTTCTTTCAATTATCAAAACATGCAAATAAAATCAAACTTTCATTCCTATTATAACATATAAAGTTTGAGTAAGAACTTTTTGCTAATTAGAATTTGTTATCTAAATTCTTCTGATTTTAGTTGCATATTGTATTTTTTTTCTTTTCCCTGTGGATTTGATACTCGGGACTTAATCAAAAAGAAATATATTATATAATAATGATACATATACTT
>JXCR01066362.1:54942-74151 GCA_002079205.1 Phalaenopsis hybrid cultivar
CTAAGGTGACCAGAGTGTTCGAAAAGAAATCAGGAGTAGTCGTGACTGTCAACAAAGGAATGTAGCCGATAAAGATATATGTAGAAGAGCATCGCCAGTCTTGGTCACAGTAATCTCAGAAACAAAGCAGTCAATCCAACCAACAACTGCCTCAGAAGGGATCACCTCGAACAGCGTGTAAAAGAATATCCCTGTTAGAGCGACAGAAAGTTGTGCATTCTTTCAAGGATGAATTCATACCTAAAATATTCAAAAGCCTGATGAAGAAACCAGAATTCAAACTACCTGGTCTAAAGAAACCTGAAGAGGTGGATAAGAAGAATGAACCAAATTATTGCCCATACCACCGGTTGCTTGGGCACACTATAGACAAGTGTTTCGTCTTTAAGGACTGGCTCGAGAAGAACCACAAGGAAGAGAACATTACAATCCTAAAGGAGTATTTGAGAGAACCTGAAAAAGGTTCCATGATGTTGGAGTAGATGGATGGAGTACAACTTGGGATGAACACAAGAGGATCCTTAATCAAATACAGGATTCATCGAAGAAAGCTTCAACAAATACCGAAGAAGGATGGAATGAGNACAAGGAAGAGAACATTACAATCCTGAAGGAGTATTTGAGAGAACCTGAAAAAGGTTCCATGATGCTGGAGTAGATGGATGAAGTACAACTTGGGATGAACCTAAGAGGATCCTTAATCAAATACAGGATTCATCGAAGAAAGCTTCAACAAATACCGAAGAAGGATGGAATGAGGTATGGAGCATATCATCCAAGAAGATACTGAACATGATACAGGCTGCATCAAAACAAGCCTCCATTCAGAGTCTGCAACATACCGAGCCCGAGATGAAGGTTTCACCAAGAGATCAATCATCAAGGATAAAGAACAAGAAGAAGAAAAGTGTCACTGCCAAGATTGATAGAACGAGGGGGGGGGTAGGATAGGGGTTGCCTCTACTAGATTGCTTGTCTCGGATTTGAAGAAGAAAATCCTCGAACCCTTGACTTTGTATGATTATGTTTTTGTCCCTCTGGGGTCTTATGAATATAATGATTGTGATTTCAGCTACGTTATGACTATTTCTGGTGATAACGTAACTGATTATGACCAATATAACTTCGATCTCGATCCCCAAAATGATCCTCAAATCGTACTCGAGTCTGATGAACTCGTTGTCAAGTTCAAAGAAGACAACAATAATGCCGCTTACGACAGCACCGATAATGAAGAGCTAATTCTCGAGCATCATGGTACACCGCTCATCATCAACTTAGATCTTTCTGACGGAGAGGAAGAGACACTGGAAGACAATGATATCTCAAGAAGAAGAAATCACAGAGGTTAACTTAAGGAGCAAAAAAGTGTTACCACCAAGAATAACTCCAACAGATAAAGGAAAACAGATAATGACTCGAGAAGAGATACCTCCACCTCCACCAGTGTAAGAACCACATGATCAAGATAAAATTGGAGGATCATACAAAGTAGACTACAACGTGCTGCTCATCTTAGGAAGTTGTCTGCCGACTAAGCATATACGACACTCTGATCCTGTCAAAGGAGATGAGAGAATCTCTAGTTACAGCTTTGCTTGGTCCAGAACTTTGCTTAGCTCAATTGGCTAGCACATCCTCAGATGAAGTTTGCTCGTTGAAAGAACAGCCTGGGGTAGCCTTCACAGATGAAGACTTACTGCTCGGTATCGCCGACCACAATTGCCCGCTCTACATCTACATCAACTTTGATAGATTTGTATTATCTAGAGTTTTAGTGGATCCTAGAGCATCTCTTAACTTGATGATTCTATGGAAATTGGCCTATTTGGATATTGAAACTCAAGAGCTTACGACCGATAAAATGATGTTAAAAGGATTCAACCAAAAGGGAGAAAGAGCCCTTGAATCAATTACATTACTTATGAAAGTTGGAGAACTCGTAACAACCGCTAAATTTCATATCATCGATGCCGAGACCTCTTTTAACGCTCTATTGGGTCTACCATAGATTCATGAGCACAATATGGTTCCATCATCTCTACATCAGTGCATCAAATACCACAAAGATGGTCAAGAGAATTGCATCAAGGGAGATCTACAACCATTTTCAGAGCATGGAGTTGGTATCCACGAAGATGCTGCCTACTACGTGCCTCCAAAGAAGATTGTCTTCTCGCGCGAGATTCTAACAAACTAAGATGAAGATTCAGAAGAATCACAAAAAAGATACCATACAACTCCGATTCAACAACCTTCTACCACTCTCTTACAACGAGTTGGTGGAGGTTCTTCTAGTTCACGCACCTGAGGTCGAGNATTTTATTCGGAACAATTTCTTACAATATCTTAATTTTCATTAATAAGATGTATTTGAGTTTTGATCTATGTCGATATGGCTGAATAAAATTTGGTTGAGCTATGAATTTTTTTATCTGTGTAGGTTGTGAAAATATTATTTCTCATTCATTTTTTTTTGTGGTGCAGGTTTGCGTCAGTTTTGAGTAAAATAATCTGACGCTAAGATGACAATAATGTTCCGGCGTTCTTCAATAATTTTTGCCGCAAATGTGACGGCAATATGACAGAATATATTATCGACTGATGCTTTTCGGACGCTTAATGCTAAGCATTAATATATTATCGACTGATGTTTTCATACGCATAATGTGAAGCACTAGTAGCCTAACCAAATAAGACACTAATACGACTCAAAAACTGACACAATATTTTGCATGAAAATGTTTCAACGCAAAATGGACTGAACTATCATTATCGATCCCTGATTTACTCGCGATAAAAATGAGACGTAAATCAAATGCAAATCCAACAACAAACCTCAAATATCGTTAAATTTGTGTCTGATTTACGTTTGATATGGCCGATGCAAATTTTCTAAATTCCTGTAGTGTGATGATCCAGGTAGAAGAGTAGATGTTCTAGATTTTACTCAAGTTAAGAAAAACTGAGGTGAACCTAAAAGGGTTGGGTATATTGTATAAAAAAACCAGCTCAATTTATTAAAATTAAATGAAAATATGATACTCAATAGGACGCAATGAAGAAAAATGATTCATATAGCTGGCCCCTAATGGGATAAAGGCTTGATGTTGTCGTCTTTGTTTTAACCATATAATTCAAAAAATTTATATTACATCAAAATTATCATTATTTTAATAGTTCAATTTAAAAAAAAAATAAAATGTATGTTTTCATACATAAATAAGAGGCTAAATGCATGTGATAGATATGGAGATATATAAGAATTGAAGGGTACGTTACTAGTTCCTCCTTAATAGCCGTCAAGTCCATTTTGACCTAAATATAATATAATTTTTTATTTAATTTTTCATAGTTTTTTACTTTAAAATGAAATAAAAATTAATCATTATATTTTAACTCAAAAAGTATCACTATAATTGAACCGCTGCAATTTTAATTAATTAAATTGTATGATGGTTTATGCTATTTCTAGCGGGATTAGACATTCATGAAATGGGAAGATATAATGTATGATACAATTATAACGATATAAGGACCCATAATGATGATATTGGAAGAATAGATAGACCGAAGGAATTAAAAGGATGTGAAAATTTTGATGGAAGGAAAGTGATTGACGCAAGATAGCGTTGGATTTTAATGGGAAGAGTGTGGGCTGAAGTTGCGACGGTGGCGAAGGGCACGCTCTCCTAGTTTCTCAAGCCACGTGTAGAGTGCATCTTGGCATGTGAATATCATATGCGCCATCAACCTCACATCGTGCCTTGAGAACGACCAACTCTATAGGTTCAATGCACCCAAAAAAAAAAAAATGATATAAAAAAAGTTCATAAGAAAACCTTCATATATGTGACTCTTGTTGATGACAAATGATAATGTATTTTAATAATGTATACTTTTATTTTTTACATAGAAATATTAAAGTTAATGTTTATAAAATGGAGTTTTAGAAAGGAGGGGTGTCAAAAATTGATCTAACACATCAATTTGATTTGAACTCGATTTGAAAATTTTGAGTTAGACTTGAATCGAATATTTTTGAAGTTGGATTCGAACCAGAAAATTCAACCTATTTATTATTCTGGTCGGATTTAGGTTGAACCCAAAAGCCCAAACATGAACCAAATAAGCACGAAAGTTCAGGGTCGTGTTCGGGTTAGTGGATTAGGCTCGGGTTTGGGTATTAGTTTTCAACCCGTTTATTATTCGGTTCTGGTTTGGGTTGACCATATTCAGGTTGAGTCATTTTCAAGGCGGCCCTGAACTCAACCCACTGACCTAAATTGACACTCTTATTAGAAAGACGCGAATTTTTAAAGATTAAGGTACGGCTCTACTACTTTTTAAAGGGCCAAGAGTGAATTTTTCCACAACTTATAAATTCTCCTTTCCCTTTCCTTTATTTTTTCTGTCTCACCCCGTTTGTTGGTTCATTTCTGTTGGTTTGCATGGCTTCCAAATACTTCCCTCAGCTCTTTTGCTTTTTTTCTTAGATGAATTTGAAGCATTGTATATAGAAGGTAAGGTTTTGTAATGAAAGAAGAGATTTGTAACTGAATTACTATATGAATGAAACATGACCTTCACTCAACATTTACTTGTGTTTTATTAATTTTTATTGTGTTTTTAACTGTTTACTCAATTATGGTATCTCAAATAACTTGCCTTTTATTCTTTTTAGTCAATCTTGGTACGATTTCCGGCCGGCTCAAGTCATATATTGTGTCTGTCCCATTNGCTCAACATTTACTTGTGTTTTATTAATTTTTATTGTGTTTTTAACTGTTTACTCGATTATGGTATCTCAAATAACTTTCCTTTTATTCTTTTTAGTCAATCTTGGTACGATTTCCGGCCGGCTCAAGTCATATATTGTGTCTGTCCCATTTTCTCAATCATGCCAATGCCAAAAATGTTGTCTGTCAAGACATAGCCACTGTGACTATTTATGCAATACCCTTCGTGGAGCTTATCGCTAATGGGCAAAGAATTATCCATTGCATCTCGCTCAATTTGAGCTTTAGGGACAAGTTTCCATTGCTTGAGCATTGAGGCTCGGTCCTTAGTGCGTGTACGTCGATCGAACATCATGGAACCATTGACAGTCATTTAGACTTTTCTGAACAAATCAAATAGTATGTGTTGTTGTCGGTATATTTTAGAGTTTCAATGTTTGCCTCGGGCCTTACTTAAGTATCAGTTGATTGTTCAAACCAAAATTTTCTCTTAGTTGCACTACCCCTCATGNTGTGTACGTCGATTGGACATCATGGAACCATTGACAGTCATTTAGACTTTTCTCAACAGATCAAATAGTATGTGTTGTTGTCGGTATATTTTAGAGTTTCAATGTTCGCCTCGGGCCTTACTTAAGTATCAGTTGATTGTTCAAACCAAAATTTTCTCTTAGTTGCACTACCCCTCATGGGGGGTGGCTGTTGATACTCTTTTTCATGGTGATTTTTTTTTGTATCCTTTGTGAAGCTTATCGCTAATGGGCAGAAACCCACCTCTGAAATATCATTTAATCCAAACATGGAGACTCAGGCTTATGAGGCGAGAGCTTTATGAGGCAAACAATTACATTTCTTACAGATTGAACATTTTAACACCGTTGTCAGTTACTGCTTAGGGTACTCCTATTACATGGGTGTCATTTTGATGCTAAAGTGCATCAACTTTTTGAGTTCCCTGAGTGTCATTTGAACCTTTGCGTTATGGATGTATAGTTAGCCAATATTTTTATTAACATTTTGTTTAAATAAAAAATTGTAATTATTAGAAACAAAAAAACTTTTTTCTTATTTCTTTTGTGTTGGTACAACATATTTTATCTAAGGGGAAATTCTCTTGAGTTCTTCCCTGCTCTATGACCAACCATCTTCTTTTTCGGTGTACATATGTAGTTTATATGCTCATGGGGTGACTCTTTGATGAATAATGAATGGGCCGATCAAAGTTCAGTTGAGTTTCCCGATCACTCGTGCTCGAGCTACTGTGTCATCTTTCCTTAGAACTAGGTCGCTAGATGCAAATGTCTCATGTCGGATATAACTATTGAAGTATCAAGTAGTCCTTCTTTTACTTCTTCCTGACGAAGCACTGCATTGGTTGGTTTTACTCAACTATGTCAAGTGTGAGCATCCTCTCTTCACTGTATCAAGTGTTTAAGTAGTCCTACTATGTCAGCTTTCTTCAGGACTAGGTCACTAGACGCAAATGTCTTATATCAGATATAACTATTGAAGTAACAAGTAGTCCTTTTATTTCTTTCTGACGAAGCACTGCATTGGTGTGATGAAGGCTTTGGATGAATTTTGGTGGTTTTGGGATGTTCTCAAATGTTNGGTTATGGATGTATAGTTAGCCAATATTTTTATTAACATTTTGTTCAAATAAAAAATTGTAATTATTAGAAACAAAAAAACTTTTTTCTTATTTCTTTTGTGTTGGTACAACATATTTTATCTAAGAGGAAATTCTCTTGAGTTCTTCCCTGCTCTACGACTAACCGTCTTCTTTTTCGGTGTACATATTTAGTTTATATGCTCATGGGGTGACTCTTTGATGAATAATGAATGGGCCGATCAAAGTTCAGTCGAGTTTCCCGATCACTCGTGCTCGAGCTACTGTGTCATCTTTCCTTAGAACTAGGTCGCTAGATGCAAATGTCTCATGTCGGATATAACTATTGAAGTATCAAGTAGTCCTTCTTTTACTTCTTCCTGACGAAGCACTGCATTGGTTGGTTTTACTCAACTATGTCAAGTGTGAGCATCCTCTCTTCACTGTATCAAGTAGTTTAAGTAGTCCTACTATGTCAGCTTTCTTCAGGACTAGGTCGCTAGACGCAAATGTCTTATATCAGATATAACTGTTGAAGTAACAAGTAGTCCTTCTTTTACTTCTTTATGACGAAGCACTGCATTGGTGTGATGAAGGCTTTGGATGAATTTTGGTGGTTTTGGGATGTTCTCGAATGTTCTAGATGGCTATGCAGATCCCTTGGAGCGGTTAAATGAATCTAGACACTTGAAGTGTCTTTTGAATGAAGAGATGTGTCTCTTGGAGTGAAGGGTGTGTCTTTTGGATGAAGAGATGTGTCTCTTGGTTAAAGGAGGGGTTTTTTCTTCTCTTTTAATCGAGAGGCTTGGTGCCTCTCATGAAAAGTAATTAGAGGAGTCTAGAGAAGAAATTAGGAAGTGTTTTAGGAGGAGTTTTGTGTGAGTTTATGGAGATGTAGATTTCTCCATTTTCTGGAGAGATCGGTGAGATATTTTGAGAGATATGAGTAAGGAAGTATAAGCGGTGCGTGGATTGACATGGAACTTTGTTGGAGTGATTTTTCGTCTTTCTTTCAGAGGAAAAAAGTTAAGTATTGTGTTCTTTATTATCTTGTAATTGTTGTAAACACTTTTTTGCTGGATTTTCTTTGATTTAAATGAAGTTTTCTATTTTGTTTTATCCATGCTTCATAAGTAGTTTTCTTTACTCTTTTCTTTAAATATGAAGTAGTGGCATGTGTAGGAAAATTTATTTTATGATAGAATTCTTTTTAATTCAATATGATTAGTAATATCTTCTTAACTTCATTGGCATAATTTAAGTGACGATAGGTTATGTTAGAATTTGATGTAAGTAAAACTAAGACTAAGGAGAGTGGTGATCTTGCAACTAGAGTACAACTACATTGTTCGGATGGCTATTGCAAAATAGTATGGGTGGCAATGCGACTTTTAAGGAAATATAATTCATGAGTTGTTTCTATTGGAAGCTTCTAGATGACAGATAGTTGCATAAAACTAATAGAATACTAAGCATATATATATGCTCGAAAGAGGGTAGGTAGACATGTTCCTTGTTGGCACTTAGTTTATTACATAATTCTATCAATTCTTTCACTACTTATGTTATTATCTTCATTTTACTTTTCTTTTGCAATGAATTGGATACATGTTTAGGAATTTAGATATTCTTAGAAATTATCTTATTTCATAAATGTGATGATATTCTTACGGATCCTTCATTTACTTTATAAATTGTCCACTTGTATTGTTAAAACCTGTTGAGAAATTTATAAACCCGAAAGGGCTAAGATTTCTTAACTTGTAAATATCACATTCTACCTTGGAAAGAGCAGTCATGACCGTCCGAAGGGGTGCAAATAAATAGGGAGATAAGATTTAATGGGCATATAATTGATGTTTTTAGGGTGACAGGCTAGATTCTTTTATCAATTTGTTCTAGAGATTAGAACAAAGGGGGCCACTGATAGGTGCTATAGAGGGAGCACAGTGGATAATCTAGGAGTGAGAGCTAGAAACTACCCAGCACTACTATACATGCCGACACTAACTTTAGATTAATCAAGATTCTTTACACAATTTGAAAGAATTAAAGAATAAGTATGATCCTATTTGTCACTGCAATATTATATTTTAAGCATTTTATTCTTATACATTATCTAGGTCAACGCACGAGAAGGGTAGTCTTTAACACCTCAAAATTCTCCGAACCAATTAATCCAGATAAGTTATCTATATAATTAATATTTGAATTTAGGAATAGTTGTTATCCTTACATTTAATATTTGTATTTAAGAGTAGTTTCTAGATAAAACACCATCTTTATCGACCTTCCAATCTATGACTTGATAGTAGTATACTAGGATTTCACCTAATGGCTTTCTTACATCGCTTCTCTGTGGGATCGATACTCTTAGCTCTAAAAGAATACCTTATATTACTTGAAACGATACGTATACTTGCGTAGTACCCCTAGTGTGTAAAATATTTTCTAAATATTATAGCATTTTGATTTTGCACACTAGCTGCTAAATATAATTCTGGTCAAGTTTTTGGTCATCTTTTGGATGCTAAATTACTACATAATTGCAGGTCAGTCAAGTTTTTGGCGTCGTTGTCGGGGAAGCTTCCGTAAGAACTTTAGGAGAATTTTTAGTTGAACCTGTAAGTCTTAGATTTGAAAATTTTAGTGTTATTATAAAGTGTATTTAATTATTGTGTGTTCATTTTAAAAATATAAGAAAATTTAAAAATATCAAAAATATTTTTGAGTGTTTTACACACTTGATATCTATATTATTAGTTAAGTTTCTAGATTTGTATATGTGGTTCAGGAGATGCAAACCTCGAATCATATGACTCAGAAATAGAGAGAACTGTTAGGTGGATTAGGAAATTAAAAAGATCTTCAGAAGTTATTGTAGAAATGATGAATTATTATGAAGATGATATGTTGAATATTTTAACTTCTCATGTTGCAGATATTTCAAGAAAGTTCGATCATTATAGGATGTGTCAACCTCTAGAACCTATATTCATTGAAGAAAACTCATTTGGAGATTTAGTTGACACTAACTCTTTTGAAACTATGCATGAGACAAACAATCACTTAAATAATACTGATTACTACAACCCAGACTGGGAGATTCCTTCCAACTTTAACTGGGATAACAATTATGAAGGAGGAAACCAATCATAAGATTACAATCAAGATGATCCCTTAGGTAATAAGAATAATTAAGAAAACTAGAACTTTGGAGCTTCTTTTTCTTTTAAATTTAACTCTAACCCACCATATGAGGAGAAGGAAATGTCTAAAGAAGAGGTTTTTTATCAAATGGAAAGTCAGTTGAAAGGTTAAGGGGTTGCTATAAGGAATATAGAAAGCTGACTAAGGTTGATTGTTGACTCATTTAATATTAATCCTCTAGATATTTTAGCTGGTGACCTTGAGATGAACCATAAGGAGAATAATGGTGAGCAAGATAAAATTATTAAACTTAAAATTAGAAGAGAATTGGAGGATATATTTCAAAAGTACCTTACGTTGAGAAATGAGAGGATGGAGATTGAAAGACCAATACATGAAATTCCTAATGAATTAGAAAAACCTATTTCATCAACAAAGTTAAATATAGAAAGTCCTCCTCTACCATATAATCAGTACCAATGGAATGAATTAGAAGATAAATTAAGACTGAAGAAAATTCCAGTGGAATTTGATATAGGATCTGAATCATCTAAGGAGAATCTAACTCAAAATTTAAGAGACCTAGAATTATCATATAGCTATCCATTTCTTATGAATTTTAAGGATAATATTAATATGCAAATTAAGAATACTAGAAGAAAAATATTGGTTCTAGAAAGACACTTGAGAAACAATAATTGGAATCAATTTGAGAAGTTAAATGAAAAACTGAAATTTGAGGATATAGTAAGAATCCTAAGATCAAGATTCTTAATTTGCATTAAATATTCTTAAAGTTAACGTTTCAAATTTAAATGCACTTTAATGAGCAATTACTATTAATTCTATAAATAAATTAGGGTAGATCTTGTTTTGTAATATGAAGCTATTAGGAAGTTTTTAGTGTTCTGGTTAAACTAAAATAATGAATTAAGTTTATTATAGTTTTAGATTAAATTAATGTAATAACTACTAATTGAATTGTCACGAGATTTAAGTTATCTTAATTACACCATGATCGAATTTCTTACACCAAGGTTAATCAACTCAATGGTTTTGTTTTTAATTTATAAGCCATTTAAGCTTTGTGCATTTGGTACCTTTGTAAAGGAGGCCAACATAAATTATATGCCTCTTTGGTGTATTTAATACGTATATCAAAATCCTTAAATAGATAATAGGCAGGGTTAATTGGACTAAAAAAAGTGATACAAGCACTAAAATATATTATCTTCAAATTTTTGCTTTGTTAATGTATTTGCTACATGAGGCACCCTTCTTTTGCATTGGACTTTATCCTATATTTAATAAATTAATATAAAAACCTTGATAAAATAATTTGTCATTAAGAACAAGGTATTATTTAAATGAATAATGATATAGCCTTTTAATAAATATGTGCATAAAATTCAAAGATTAAATATAGATCAAATGGTCTTAATAAAGAAAAAATAATAATTTTTTTTCTCCCCATTGGCCCTATCAACTTTTGAGCCGTCATATTAAATAAATGAAGCCTCAAGAACAAATTTAGGGCTCGTTTGGGGCAGCTTAAAACTGCGGCGACGTTTTTGAAAACGCCGCCTTCATGTTTGATTAACACGTTTTGGCTGCGTTTTTCCAAACGCGATTTACAGCGTTTTATTTTTTCTATTAGACGCGGATCGCGGGTATAACCCCGCGATCCAGCGTTCGACAGAAGTATTTCCGCGCTACCCTCGAATCCGATCTGCCGAAGGAAGCCACTGCTCTCTGCCGAGGAAGTCGGAGGCCCGCTGCTCTCTGCCGAAGGAAGTCGGAGGCGGCGCTGCGTCCGTTCTCGTCCATTCTCAGCACTGTGTCAGTTTCTTCTTTCCCCCGATCCCGATCCATTCAATTCGCGAAGCCCTTCCCTTCATCGATCGTCTGAACCACGTGTTCTTCAGCCCTGATCCTTCTATCCGTGAGGATCTCTCTCCAACTCTGATCAAGGTTCTTTTNTAGATCAAATGGTCTTAATAAAGAAAAAATAATAGTTTTTTTTCTCCCCATTGGCCCTATCAACTTTTGAGCCGTCATATTAAATAAATGAAGCCTCAAGGACAAATTTAGGGCTTGTTTGGGGCAGCTTAAAACTGCGGCGGCGTTTTTGAAAACGCCGCCTTCATGTTTGATTAACACGTTTTGGCTGCGTTTTTCCAAACGCGATTTACAGCATTTTATTTTTTCTATTAGACGCGGATCGCGGGTATAACCCCACGATCCGGCGTTCGACAGAAGTATTTCCGCGCTACCCTCGAACCCGATCTGCCGAAGGAAGCCGCTGCTCTCTGCCGAGGAAGTCGGAGACCCACTGCTCTCTACCGAAGGAAGTCGGAGGCCCGCTGCTCTCTGCCGAAGGAAGTCGGAGGCGGCGCTGCGTCCGTTCTCAACACTGCGTCGGTTTCTTCTTTCCCCCGATCCCGATCCATTCAATTCGCTTCCCTTCATCGATCGTCCGAACCACGTGTTCTTCAGCCCTGATCCTTCTATCCGTGAGGATCTCTCTCCAACTCTGATCAAAGTTCTTTTCCTTCCTCCAGCCATTCAAGCTACAGAGATTTCTTTCTTTTCCCCAATCAAACCGCAAGAAACACGAATTGGTAAATCCAAATCCCTATTTCCTTATTTGATTGCATATAATTGTTTGTGATTTTTTTTATGCATCTCTTGTGTGTAAATCATATGTGATAGGGTTGAGATTCATTTTTTTCTTTTACTTTTTTTTGGTGAATCACAAAGAAAAAAAATTAAGTTTGCCTTGCTTTCTTTATTGTTGCATGTATGCGGGATTTTATTCATCTTTCTAAATTTCCCATNATCACAAAGAAAAAAAAGTAAGTTTGCCTTGCTTTCTTTATTGTTGCATGTATGCGGGATTTTATTCATCTTTCTAAATTTCCCATTAAATTTTCATTCTCATAAATGTCATTAATCCATCCTTGCTGCCTTTGTGATTGTATCATCAACTAAGCAAATAGAATGTTAGTTCCATTTACTTCATAGCTTATGGGTTTTATTTCAGAAATTCTATTAGTCTTTTCTGCCGTTCATTATTTTCTTTTGGTCTTTAAGGATGATTGAATTGAACTTATTTTTTCTTTTGGTTCCATTTACAAATTGCTTTTTTGAGACTGTTGAAAGTAAAATTTAAGTTTTAAATATGTAAATACATAGGAATTTGGTGGTATGAGTGTAGAAATGAAAGTTTTGATGTGAGATATGTAAATCCATAAGTTTTGGCGTAACTGTTTATTCAGTTTAGGGGCAAAATTGTCATTTATCCAGAAACAGCTGTAAATCAGTTGTTTTCCAAACACACAAACCAAACAGTCAGACAGTTTTTTTGGATCAGCTACTCATCAGCAGATTATCAGAATCAGCTGCTTATCAGCAGAAGCTGGATAAGCTGCAGCTGCCCCAAACAGACCCTTAATAAAAGGGCATCTTTTGAAAGATAAAAATACTATCTGCTTTTTATCTAAAAAATATAGGTGAGCAAACAAAGAAGAGAAGTTGAAGACGGGTTGGTTGTAGGTTGTTCGCGAACAGCTCGTGTTTGGCTCGTTAAGAAGCTTGTGTTTGGCTCATTCGCTAAGTTAACGAGCCGAATACGAACAACACGAACAAATATTTGTTCGTTCATTTTCGGCTCGTTTTGGCTCAAAAAACTACTAATCATATATATCTTTAATGAGTAGTATTTTTAAAAATTTTAATTGACTACAAGACTACAAAAATTTATAATTAATTAAAAGTATTAATGAAGAAAATAGAATAAAAATTATTAAATTATATTCAAATGATGTTTTAAATATTGCCCCAATCCTTAACGTCTTATGGCTAAGTGATTAGGGTTGTTAAAACGACTTTTTGTTCATGAACGACTCATGTTCGGCTCGTTAAATAAACGAACCTAACACAAACACATTTTTTGAGCTCAAAATATAAACGACGGCTCGTATTCGGCTCGTTTACACCCCTAGTTGGGTGGAAGAAAAACATGTGTTGGGTTATCATTCACAATTTTTTTCATTAATACCTCTATTATTTTTATTTTATTAAACTGTGTTTGTATTTTTGCTTTATTTTGTTGGATAAATGCAATAGAGCTTTATATGAACTATGGTATACAACAAAATAAATGCAAATGGTTTGTTTATGAGGTTACACAGCCACACACACAAAAAAAAACAATTTTGAATTAAAAAGAACAATTTTGAGGATATATTTATTTTATTGCATTGGCCATTTGAGTTAATTAATAATTAGTTAAATTAATGAATTATCTTTTTACTTAAAAATACTTAAAAATCCTTTTTTTAATCTCTTTAGTTCTCTATAATATTAAAAGAATCCTTAGGATAATGAATGATTATTTACTCTTTATAAGTGCTATAACTATGATATGAAAGCATGTTAGTGATGACGATTGTGTAATTGGCCTATTAGTTAAAGGCATTTCTCTTTATTTTCTAATGATTAATATGTAACAAACTTAATTGATTATAGTATTATTATTATAGTCGCCCGTCATCAAAATAAACATTATTTTAATCTGCAAAATGATGTGGCATTAGATCACTAAGAGGTTGATCATTAAGAGTGCATGCATGTGCTTTGTAACTATTGTAGTGCCATAATGACATGGATTTGAATATTATGTCATGATTAAGAGAAGGTGCATTAGGAATTAAAAAATTGCATAAGTATATATATATATATATATATTGACAATTTAATAATGAATTATTAAATTTTAATAATGAAAATTTAATATATATTATATAGTGATTTAGCAAGTAATGAATTTTTCAAAAGGGATTATCACAGTGGAAATCAAATTTACCTTTTCACTTTTTTTTTAATCAACAATATTGACTAATCAACAATCATGACTATGTTAAATCAGAAATACTAATTGTAAGAAATAAAAAGCTATGGAATTTGTAAATAGTTAGAAAGATAAAGGAGATAAATCGAGCTATAGTGATTCAACCTCTTAAAGGCCTACAACATCTCCCAAAGTCCTCTTTTTTGTAGGTAATGTTATCACCTCACATTTCTACTTAATGCTAAACCCACAATACTCGAAACAAAAATAGTTAGGTCTCAACATCCACTTCAAATCATATACCAGCCACGACTGGGGTAGATTGCATGGTAACTTCATTTGAAAAAAAAGGATATTTTTTTTATATTAGGAATATATCTCTTTTATTCTTAGAATATTTTCTTAAAACCCAGATAAACAATATTTAGTATAGAAAAATTAAAGGAAAGTAAGGAACTTGTGCACAAACTTTGATCTCTTCAAAATTCTTGCTTCTCTCTCCTTGATTTTGCAAATGAATAATAATCAATTTTATTGTTAGTATGTCTATATTATGCACATAATAAAAATCAGCAATCCCCAATATATAATAAATTAAAATTAATGTTAATTCAAATTTGAAATTTAAGTCACTGACTAATTGTACTATATGACCATAATTACTTGATACAATCAATTTTATTCGTAAATCTATTAAATATCATGTTATCTAATATACATTATATAACAAGATTATATTATATAAGTGATTGAATCATGCCCGGAGAATATGATCACCATATTATAGTATGATTCTTTTATTGTCAAATCATTTTATTCAATGTTTAATTGATCATCTCAATTTAATTCTAAATATAACATATTGTACAATACAACCAATATCTGACAAAATAAACAAGCGATAAATTTGTAATATTATAACATTATGTAACTAATCAAAATATTTTTTTCTATTAGCCTCAAATTAAACCTAGTCTAGTTATATAATTCAGCATCATATGATTCTATTATTTCTAGATATTTCAATTACACTTTTTTTAACTTTGTTATGTTTAGGCTATGTGTTGATTATCTAAACATCCTTTCACTTTAAAGATAATAATTTTTTAACTTTACAATAAATAAATATTTTTTTACTTCATGCTCGATTTTAAGCTAACATCCTAGTTTTTCTGGGACAATTAGACCACTAGCTTCACTTAAATCATAAATGCTACTCAATATAATCTTTATACTTGAAAGTTATTGAGCTCAGTTATGCACTGACTTTTGAGTTGTTAGCAATGATAATAGAATTAAAACATGATTCAAGGTGAGCTCTTGCACAAACTTTAGAGTAGTTAGCAAATGTGAAGATCATTACAACTATATTTACGAGTATAAACACAAATTATTTTAAGAATTAAGACTTGATTCAAGGTTCATTGTATATTCATATAAGTTGATTTTATTTAAGTGTAAGCAATTGACATTTAATCAACCTAATTGAGACATGCCTACTAAGTAGAACACATGAAGAAAAGCTTCTCATCAATCTAAAGTTTTGGCAATCTATAAAGATTAGGGGAAAGTTAAATTTTGAATCAAATCAAATCTATTACATAACAATCAAAAGTTATTTTCAAATTTAGATCAACCTTATCCATCTAAGTAGATTTCAAGTATATGATTCTCAGTAACAACTCTAGAGTTAGTGAAATAAATATTAAACATTAGAATGCATGCATTTTTGTATGGCCATCATAATATATGGCTAGTAATAGATTTTATCAATGTCATCTTAAAATATTCATGTGCTATATCAATCAAATATATTCTAGACATAACTGTGATAATTTGTGCCACAAAATACTACAGGTAAATGAACATTTTGAGCCATTATTTTTCATTATTAAAAAAATGCATTTTCGAACGCTAGACCTAATTCCATTTTTATCCTTTCTCAAAGGAACATTTTACCTTTTTGCATAAAAATTACTTCCATCCAATGACTCCAATGACCCCTTGCTCTCATACACACNTCCTTTTTGCATAAAAATTACTTCCATTCAATGACTCCAATGACCCCTTGCTCTCATACACACACAAACACATACACCCCTCTTCCTTGAAAGAGTCCTTTAGAGCAAGGATGGATTCATAGCTATTTTAAAGAGTTGGATCAGTTCAATTGATTGGTTTTTAAATCAGTTAAATCGATTGCATTTAAAATTCAAATTTCAAAAAATTGAACCAATCAAAATTTTAATAAAACCAAATCANAACACATACAACCCTCTTCCTTGAAAGAGTCCTTTAGAGTAAGGATGGATTCATAGCTATTTTAAAGAGTTGGATCAGTTCAATTGATTGGTTTTCAAATCGGTTAAATCGATTGCATTTAAAATTCAAATTTCAAAAAATTGAACCAATCAAAATTTTAATAAAACCAAATCAATAGAACCAAACTTTAATTCAATTTAAATAATTTTGTTATAAATGAATCGAAATTTAAGTTCGTTAAGAGTTCATCCATAAACAAAAGTAAAGAAATACATACCTTGCACATAATATAGATTTAATTTCATAAATCCCTCATTCAATTTTAAATTTTTTATTTTATTTCAGTTTATTCAATTAAATGAAAATTAAAACTGAATCATTAATAATAAAAAAAAAACTGAATATTAGAGTTTTAAAATTAAAAAAAAAACTAAAATACACTTTTAAAACAGAACCCAATAAACCAAATTTATTCTACTCCATTCAGCTTTTCAACAATGACAAGAAATTGCACGCCCCCAATGATTGCATCTTTATACTTATAATAATACTAACTCAGCAAACCAACGCAACAAACAACATTTGAGCTATGGATTCAAACGTGTAGCATTACTCGCCAAACCTTTTCTTTCTTTCTTTTTTTGTAACAGAGGTAAATATGCACTAGACCAGTATCAAAAGAAGAGTCAAATAAAAAAGGTATATATTGCTCACCATGGCTTTCAAAACATAGGTAGTCCGTAGTATTATATAAATAAGAACCTAAATTCCAATTGGATTAACTCCAAAATAATATCATCGTATTTGACNTTAGCATTACTCGCCAAACCTTTTCTTTCTTTCTTTTTTTGTAACAGAGGTAAATACGCACTAGACCAGTATCGAAAGAAGAGTCAAATAAAAAAGGTATATATTGCTCACCATGGCTTTCAAAACATAGGTAATCCGTAGTATTATATAAATAAGAACCTAAATTCCAATTGGATTAACTCCAAAATAATATCATCGTATTTGACATCTCTTTATGTACTGTCATAATGCACATTATGCAGAAGTGAATACCACTAGTGATCATGAAATTGGATGTTTCAAAACAGTAGGAAAGGTGTTGAACTAACATAGATTTCCTCTGCAGCGCAAGCCATCTGGGCCAAACAAATTTATAATTATTCCTAATAAATGAAATTTAGGGAAATCTTTCCGAAACTCCAAGCAATGTGCACATTAAGTTGAAATTAAAACAAAGAATATCAAAACAGTTGTCAGTTGTAGCAAAATTTCTCAAAACACCAGCATAACATTTGATATTATCTGACAGTATTCCCAAAAGACAAGGAGGTTAATTTACAATTACAAAAAAAAAGGTAAAAATAAAAAAAATTAATTAAAAAAAAGAGAGAAGAAAAAGGAGGAAGCACTTGGATTTCAACTATGAAACGCTATGAGAAGATAGGAGAGGTCCCTATTCTACAGATTTATCTTTATTGGTTGAGCTTTAAGGTGGTCCGCAGCACCTGCATCAATTATTACTCGTGCGGAAATAAGCAATTCATATTAAACNTAATTAAAAAAAAGAGAGAAGAAAAAGGAGGAAGCACTTGGATTTCAACTAAGAAACGCTATGAGAAGATAGGAGAGGTCCCTATTCTACAGATTTGTCTTTATTGATTGAGCTTTAAGGTGGTCCGCAGCACCTGCATCAATTATTACTCGTGCGGAAATAAGCAATTCATAGTAAACATATATGCTTGTAACAGGTAGATAGAATTGAAAATAGATTTTACTTAATTTGCTTAGCTAAATAGAAAATAAGTAGAAATCTACTTTCAGTTTTTTGTTTGAATGAAATATAACTTAAATATATTAAACAAAAGTTTGAGATAAATATTCTGAAGAAAAGGTACAATCGATCTGCTAAATCCGTTTCTCCCATGTTAAATATATAATGATTAAAGGTCATATAAATATTCAAAATTCNTTTTTTTGTTTGAATGAAATATACCTTAAATATATTAAACAAAAGTTTAGATAAATATTCTGAAGAAAAGGTACAATCGATCTGCTAAATCTGTTTCTCCCATGTTAAATATATAATGATTAAAGGTCATATAAATATTCGAAATTCTAATCATAGCCAGTCCTCACCTAATAAAAGCCCAAAGAAACACTTCAGTTATTTTATTAATCACAAACATAAATTGATCTTCATGATTCCGATTTCATGAAGTACTGACTCCAATAATATAATAAAACTTGATTTCCTGGGCATTTCTTCCATTGAAACAAATAAGAAATAGTGCAACAAAAAACAACCTATCACCTCGAATAACGTTAAAACTGTGCAAATTAAGGGACCATTTAGGGCAATTACTAGTTTTTTGTTAGTTTATTCTTTAAGAAATGTTTATTTAGAGTATTTTTAAAATATATTTATCTNGCCTATCGCCTCCAATAACGTTAAAACTGTGCAAATTAAGGACCCATTTAGGACAATTACTAGTTTTTTGTTAGTTTATTCTTTAAGAAATGTTTATTTAGAGTATTTTTAAAATATATTTATCTATCTTTTTATCTACTTAATAGATGATTTGGGATTA
>JXCR01066362.1:76114-99919 GCA_002079205.1 Phalaenopsis hybrid cultivar
GTAGAAGACTTAGAATTGCATTCAAGAAAAAACAACATAAAAAAATTTTGAAAGTTCATGAGTCCCATTATAGACATCCTCAATGTTTACATTCATAAAAATAGAATGAACATATTTTGAAAGGATTTAAAAGTGAAATGTTCTAGCATATAATGACATTCACACATAATGTCAGTATTGTGGGTGAAAATCAAAAAGCATGTTAAGTGATTTTGGATATCAATAATGTATCATTATCCCTCTATCTAACTTGCTCGATCGTCTTCCACATAGTGAGGTTGTGAAACACAAAATGATCAATAAAAAATATAACTTTGCAATCATGATCTNTTGGACTGATTAAATATTTATTGAATTTCATCTCATTGAAAATTTTAGGCATTTTGTGGACTTATGTTCCATCATAGTGATCGAAGAATCCATGCTCTTCCGTACACCTTAAAAGAGACTATAAAAACCAAAATGATCTTATTTTTAGAAGCATATAATTAATTGCAAATTTTTCTCATTTTATGTGCATTAAGCTTATCAAAACATGTGCAACAAAGAANATTGGACTGATTAAATATTTATTGAATTTCATCTCATTGAAAATTTTAGGCATTTTGTGGACTTATGTTCCATCATAGTGATCGAAGATTCCATGCTCTTCCGTACACCTTAAAAGAGACTATAAAAACCAAAATGATCTTATTTTTAAAAGCATATAATTAATTGCAAATTTTTCTCATTTTATGTGCATTAAGCTTATCAAAACATGTGCAACAAAGAACCAAACAATTGTATAAAATAATAGGCACCAAGAGTCCCACATGAATTTTCTTGTTTTTATGGATTTAAATTTCATTGTTTATTCATCTTTCGAACATCCAAAAAGATTGTTAATGGCTCTTTGAATTTATCAAATGGTCTCTTTATTTTATCTCTGAAAAATGTGATAAATTTGCATTATGTATTTAATTTAATGTCAAAGCTTTATGGAACGTCCGATGAATGTATTTGAAATTTATAGAATTAACGCAATGATTTTTCTAATTTTTTAGGTACTATTCATTGAGTTATTAATTTTTTTACGGTTTCATTAAACGAATTTAAACAATTATCATAACTGTTNTGTCCGATGAATGTATTTGAAATTTATAGAATTAACGCAATGATTTTTCTAATTTTTCAGGTACTATTCATTGAGTTATTAATTTTTTTACGGTTTCATTAAACGAATTTAAACAATTATCATAACTGTTAAAAAAAATTGACTAAGAAAGCTTGGAATATTCATTCTTTTAATGGGTTTTATATACAAAACTACACAAAAAAGAAAAAAATAATTGCAATAACAAACATGAAAAATACCCTCTAGCTATCAGTTGTTTCATCATTTAGGGATTGTCAATTAATGACGAGTGAGCTAACCATGGGCTTTTTCTTTCCTCTTTTGTGTATGAATCCATGAAAGAATTATTCTATTATAAATAATGAATTCGTGGTTTTACTTTTCCTTGTTTAGCTTTTCCACCAATCCTTTCTAATTTATTGGTCTTTTAACACCCCTCAAATTGGATGGCAATGACATGATATAAAAAATTGTAAGTAATACTGATGACAAATTTATAGTCATAATAAAACTTTGCAGGTTTTCTTCTCTTGACTTTTAAGTAATCTAATATAAACTTGATCCAAAAAAAATCATAGATTTCTTGGCCAATTGCCCCAATTTAAATTAAGCCAATTGTTTCTTGCTCCTCCACGTTATGAAATTCCTCCTAAAATGGATCATCTCCGCAAGTGATTCAACATAGTCTGCATTAGTATATCCTTTAATTTGTAAAGTATNAAGTATAATATCCTAAAATGGATCATCTCCGCAAGTGATTCAACATAGTCTGCATTAGTATATCCTTTAATTTGTAAAGTATCATATTTTTTCTATAAAACTTCTTTTCCTAATGTATTTGAAAATTTTATAAACAACTTTAAAATGATCTCTTTAATTTGACATGAACTGGCTAACACGACTTAGTACAAATGTAATATCAAGTCAGGTATGATATAAATAGATTAATATTTCATTAAGCGTAGATATTAACTCGTATCTACTTCAGTTCATTCGCTTATGACCATTTTTTATCAAGTTTGCACAATTTGCGCCCCATTATTTTTTTCCATGTAATAGATCCATGACATTTTTGTTGCACAAAAAATATTCATTGCTCATATTGAGCAATTGTATGGCAGAGAATTATTTTTTCCTAACACTTTGATTTCAATTTATTTGACAAGTTTCTTCCTAAATACCTCTCTTAATTTTCATCACTTGTAATGATTATATTGTCAACATATACAACGTGAAATGAAATTTTTCCCTCGGTGCATTTTATAAAAAAAAAATTATAGCCTCCTTAGTTCTATTTGTATCTAGCTCTCAGCATAACTTTTGTGAATTTGCTAAATTAAGCTCTTAGGAATTATTTATCCATATAGTCTATCTAGTTTGCATACATTGTTCTTTGCGAAAGCACTATTGAATCCTGGTGATGAATCCAAATACATTTCTTTACAAACATCCACATATAAGAAAGCATTCTTCATATCATACTATTGTATGAATCATCAAAGATTAGCACCTAGACAAATCAAAATGAGAATTATATTCATTTGGCATTGAAGGTAAAGGTATCTTGATAGTCAATTTTCATAGATAGAGTGTGTTCTTTAGCTACTAATTTTGGAGTATAGCATTTCTATCTCCAATTTACTTTATAATTTATAAGGAAAATTCACTTGCATTTCATTTTTCTTTTCCTTTTTAGTTGGTCCGCAATCCATTTTTTAGGGGGTGTCAAAACATGAGATTGGAAGGTCATCCAAAGTCACTAGCAATAATCACAAGCATTACCAGTTTGAATCATTTTTTATAATAGTATTGAATTAATTTTCTATCATGTTAGTGAAGGTGAAAGGAATAATACTGATATTAGATTTTTATTTAAAAAGGTATACCCACATCATTCGAGTGTAGTCATCCATAAAGTTTACAAATTACAAAGCACCAGAAATATCAGGATGTACGAGGATCCCCAAATATCAAGAGTTAATTAAAACAAGAGTAGAAGACTTAGAATTGCATTCAAGAAAAAACAACATAAAAAAATTTTGAAAGTTCATGAGTCCCATTATAGACATCCTCAATGTTTACATTCATAAAAATAGAATGAACATATTTTGAAAGGATTTAAAAGTGAAATGTTCTAGCATATAATGACATTCACACATAATGTCAGTATTGTGGGTGAAAATCAAAAAGCATGTTAAGTGATTTTGGATATCAATAATGTATCATTATCCCTCTATCTAACTTGCTCAATCGTCTTCCACATAGTGAGGTTGTGAAACACAAAATGATCAATAAAAAATATAACTTTGCAATCATGATCTTTGACAATTTTATCGATTAACAAGAGGCTAATTATAAAGTGAGAAATATGTAGTACATTATTGAGAGTAAAAGTGATAGAAATTGAAATATTTTTCCATCAAATAGCAGTTTTTTGGAAATCATGTGTCACTTCTATTTTTTTATTACAAGGATAGAATTTGTAGGTTGGAAGATGTTGGCAAAATTAATCAGATGATCATGACACATGAACCTAGGATCTAGATTTTAAGTTTGAGTCCACCTGTTTCAAAAAGCCAAGACAGTCCCATTTTAATCTTTTTTTTTTCATCATAATCTTAGGGTTTTGATGAATCTTCCAACACTCTTTAATGCACCATTTTTTTTCTTGNTTTTTTTTTTCATCATAATCTTAGGGTTTTGATGAATCTTCCAACACTCTTTAATGCACCATTTTTTTTCTTGCAATATTTGCACCAAAGATTATCTTTAGGAGAAAGCTTTTATTTTTAAACTTACTGCAGAATATCCCTTATTTTCTGGTTCAATGGACATCATGAAAGTTTTTCGGAAACCAAATAATTAACGTCTTTTTCCTTATGTACGTGTTCAGTGGACATCATGACAGTTTTTTGGAAACCAAATAATTAAAAATCACCGTCATTTTCCTTCTCAAGCTTGTATAAGAGAAAAGATCTTATTTAGAGGAGAAATTTTCTCTACTTAAAATTTAAACTCAAATTTAATCAAAGCACTTATTAAGTGTTCTAAGAAACTCAAATACTATTTCTCTTTCACAAATTGCTTAAAAATTACTACACCTCATAATACTTCAGATCTTGATAATAATCTAGTTCAAACCAATAAGCATTCATGGTATTAAAATATTTTATGATAGAAAAGTTATCTCACTAAGTTATCTCACTTGATAGTGGAGAATTTCATTTTCATTTCGTAGATGAATGCAACATCCTTAAATTTTTAGTAAGTTTGTTTGACAATATTTTAAATTTCTTTTGTGAAACAAAAGAATATGCACGGCATTCACTAGTTTCAGACATCATAATATTCCACAAGATGTAAAATCTTTCCCTTTCTTTTTAGAAAGGTTTTTTGATGATTTAAGACTACTTTAAAAAGTTCCTCCCTTTCAAATGATATGAAACTTGAAGTTTCGACGAGACTTCTCTTTTAGTTTGATTTTCACCATTCATGATCGTCAATCTTTTAAATGAAAAGTCAAATAAACAAGACATGATAATGGAAGAAAGAGATCCAATGAGAATATAATGAAAGAAAGAGTAATGAGAACAAAGGTTGGGAGGAAAAAATTCTGGCCTCGTTCTGTTACCATATAAAATAAAAAGAATCTAGTAAAAAAATTTTAAGACAATAAAAAAGAAGAGATTAAGCCTTGGATTCTTTAATCAGTCAATGGGCATTAATATTAAAAACTACAAAAAGCAACGAAGATAATAAACACAAAAATTATCCTCTACCCATCTATCATTTGATCGTTTAGAATATATCAATTGATGCCAAAGGAGCAATCTGTGATCTCTTTCTTTCCATTTTATATATGAATCCATGAACGAGGTATTTCTTTATAGCAAATAGTCAAACCATTAAAATACTAATGCTCAAATAATGGCTCTATGTGCACATTTTTNTGAGCAATCTGTGATCTCTTTCTTTCCATTTTATATATGAATCCATGAACGAGATATTTCTTTATAGCAAATAGTCAAACCATTAAAATACTAATGCTCAAATAATGGCTCTATGTGCACATTTTTCGTTCAACTAAATTAGAGTCATTGTCATATCAAATGGTTGCAGTCTTATCACCTTCTTTCAACTAAAGGTTCGATCCCTGTATTTATAATAGATTTCCATATCAGCTTAGCTAATACCTAACCATCACAACCTAAAGGTTCAATGGAAAATGGTGATGATCATGGATAATGCTCTGATAAGGCCAAGAACATTGGCGAGTAGTGGAGGGTGTTTCTAAGGTTACGCCAGTGTTGCCTTATTGGATTATATTCCCAAAGGCACCTCTTGACATCCAAGGACTGTAGGAAGGTTCAAGAGATGATATAGGAATAAGCAAGTGGTTGGAGAGGAGGGCAATCATGACTAAAGGAGAAAAATTGATGACTTACCATAGGGTTCCTTTCAATATGTATGTTCATTTATTTACAAAATTGAACAAACTTGAATAAANATGATGACTTACCATAGGGTTCCTTTCAATATGTATGTTCATTTATTTACAAAATTGAACAAACTTGAATAAAATTATAAAAGTTTTCATATAAATAAATAAGCTTTTAAAGCAACTCATGTTTTTTTATGTTAATCAACATGCTCATTTGTTGTTTAATAAGCTTTTTCAAAAAATAATACAATGCTAATTTATTGATGGCTTTATTACTTAACAACTTATTCTATATTTTTATATCAATTACCCTATATCTTATATATTTTTTTAAATTATGTAAGTTATTTGAGGTATAAGTATATCAATATATTAAATAAGTAGCACGATATGTGCATTTAAACTTTTTTTTTCTTAAATTTTAAACTCACCAAACAACTTAAATAATAAATACAAAATGAATTATACTAATTTGAGTAAATTTAAAACATAAAAAATTATAGTAATTAATATAAATGTTTAAATTACTGACATCAAACATATAATTGGTTAGACTTAATTAAAGTTATATTACTNCTTAA
Organism: Phalaenopsis hybrid cultivar; assembly: GCA_002079205.1. Lineage (NCBI taxonomy): Eukaryota > Viridiplantae > Streptophyta > Magnoliopsida > Asparagales > Orchidaceae > Phalaenopsis > Phalaenopsis hybrid cultivar. Next base: position 82,251 of record JXCR01066362.1, read on the forward strand.
ATTTTAAACTCACCAAACAACTTAAATAATAAATACAAAATGAATTATACTAATTTGAGTAAATTTAAAACATAAAAAAGTATAGTAATTAATATAAATGTTTAAATTACTGACATCAAACATATAATTGGTTAGACTTAATTAAAGATATATTACTACTTAAATTAAATTAAAATTAACAAATAAGTTTGATTAATATTTTAAAAAACAAACTATGTCAAATTTTGACTCGAACTTGATAGAAACATAAATGAATGAACTTTAATAAGGCGGCACTCGACTCAACTCGATTTATTTACAGCCCTAGTTAAACTATGTAGGTTTGGTTGGCAAAGATTGGACTTGGGTTGAGCTAGGTTGGTTAAGACTAGNTTATATTACTACTTAAATTAAATTAAAATTAACAAATAAGTTTGAGTAATATTTTAAAAAACAAGCCATGTCAAATTTTGACTCGAACTTGATAGAAACATAAATGAATGAACTTTAATAAGGCGGCACTCGACTCAACTCGATTTATTTATAGCCCTAGTTAAACTATGTAGGTTTGGTTGGCAAAGATTGGACTTGGGTTGAGCTAGGTTGGTTAAGACTAGAATTTAAGTTGGCTTAGGAACCATGTTGATCAAGTCCGAATCTAGTGGACTTATAGCATCTTATCTAGTCTAATCAGAGTCTAATCAACCATACCAAACCTAGGACAATAGATAATGTAGCTTGATTTAAACTTAAGGGTCCATTTGGACTAGACTTGAGGTAACTCCAACAAATAAAGGATCAAACTACCTTGAAGGAACAATTTGGCTTAGCCGGGTGTAACTCAAAACCTATTGGAGGTTATAGGGGCTAAAAGGCATGTATATGAGTATATACATCTAAACCTGTGTTCTATATATCCTAAACAAAAAATCTATGCTTAATCAAGTATGACATAGCCTAAGCTTTACTTAAACCTACCCAATAACTCCTTAGACTCCTAGAGGACTAAATCCAAGCAGCCCGAGCACCTCATTCTCATTTCAAGCTTGGCTTAAGGCAGCTTCTCCTTCACTTGAGCCAACTCGAGAGCATTCTAAGCTTCAAGGGCTAAGTACACACGGCCAAACCTTTACACACAAAACTTAGCAACCTCATGGAATGACCCAACATCCCTAGACATCAAGCCCAGCCAGCTCAGCTCACTCCCCAGCATGCAGAACCACTGGGCGGACCAAAATCGAGAGCCTATTGCCAGTTGAGCTCCTAGTTAGCTCATTGCCCAAATTGGCTCAGTCAGCCAATTACCTAGCCTTATTTGGCCTTCCCCAATGAGGTTGGGAGGGACTCAAAGCCTAGCCATCCCATTAGATTGAGTCGAAAGCTCAGCGACTTGATGGAGCCTCCGTGAGGGCATGAAGGACATTATATCGCTCTGTCATGGTTGCTACAGCCGAAATCCAAGGGAATTTGAATTCCCCAAAGGCAAGCACCCAAGCCAAAATTGACACACTACACTCCTTTCAAACACTCGGGCGAACTCCTCCATCTCTTCGTCAGCTTCACAGAGCCAACTCTGAGCTCTAACTACCAAGCCTGTCTAAGCTCTCAGGGGTTTAATCTTTCGACAACTTCGGCCATTTATAGCCTCTGGTCCCTAAAGAAAATTTGTTCGTGGGAACCCTCCAGCTTTTAGCTAAACAGATTGAGCTAAAGTTCTCCATATCCATATATTATCCTTCCCTACGTTAAGGATGCCTCCATCTAGTAGATCCTTTAGGGGAGGCTTACGGAGCAATTCCAATGGAGAGAAATCATCTTTTCCTCACCAGGATGCCAATCCCCTCACTATCTTGTGCAAAGGGAGCCCTCTGGCCGGAGGAACGGTATGATGCCTCCAACATCTAATTCCTGCTATTAAGAATGGACGGTGGAGATCCCATCGTACAGAAGATCTATCATTCGTAAGCCCTCTCCTGCAGAACCACTGACAAACTGTGGTGTGAGAAGCGTAAAAAAGCGTTGCATCTACTTCTACAGTGGCAGCTAATGCAACAGTACTTGAAACCTTTAATTATTAAATTAAACTAATTCNGGCCCTCTCCTGCAGAACCACTGACAAACTGTGGTGTGAGAAGTGTAAAAAAGCATTGCATCTACTTCTACAGTGGCAGCTAATGCAACAGTACTTGAAACCTTTAATTATTAAATTAAACTAATTCATTTAAAAGTATAGAAATTGAAAGAAAGTTCACAAAAATTTTAAAAAATTTCCATAAAAAACTCAATGTTAATCCAGCAGAGCACCATTCAAGGTAAATAAAATACCCAAAACCCATTAAATATTTGAAGTTTAATTTGAGATATAACCAAAACATTAANAAAAGTTCACAAAAATTTTAAAAAATTTCCATAAAAAACTCAATGTTAATCCAACAGAGCACCGTTCAAGGTAAATAAAATACCCAAAACCCATTAAATATTTGAAGTTTAATTTGAGATATAACCAAAACATTAAAAACCAAATTAAACTCCAACTAGCCATTAAACCAACTCTTTGGGGACTAATGAGATTTTTCTTAGAATTTTCCTAGGCTTAATTTGAGGTGTTCTCCAATGTTGGGTCTAAACCACCTAATTAGCATAATTTTTTGATAAATTACCAAACTTAATTACTAAGTTCATTTTAAGGCAAAACTAAATAGATCCAAGGTTCAATTGGGGTCCTTTTGGGTTTAAACAATGGGTAATTGGGTTCAATTGGAGTTTANTTTCTCCAATGTTGGGTCTAAACCACCTAATTAGCATAAATTTTTGATAAATTACCAAACTTAATTACTAAGTTCATTTTAAGACAAAAATAAATAGATCCAAGGTTCAATTGGGGTCCTTTTGGGTTTAAACAATGGGTAATTGGGTTCAATTGGAGTTTAGGTGTCTTAATTCAAAATATTAACCTAATAACTCTAATTAAAAAAATTAATTAAAGAACTTAAAACCTTAATTAAAATCTTAAATCTTAAAACCCTAAAAGACATTTTTACAAACCCTAACAAATTAACCAAATAATAATATTAACCTCATGAAAGCTTAAATACATAAATTAAGAAATTTTAAATAATATTTTAATTTCTTAAATTAAAATTTTAATTAAATAAGAACATCTTAAATAAATTAGAACTCACAAACTGCAACACTAATGGCCATGGGAATTTTTCTAGAAGTTTGGGCCCCGTTCCCAATGGTTTTCAACTTTTTTCGGTTTTTCTAAAATTAAAAAGATTTTTTTGATGTAATTAATTTATTTAAATAAAAAAATCAATAAAGTTCAAATTCAATCAAATTAATTCAAAATATTCATGGTAATTCCTTGCGTGAGTAAAATTTCATAAATTTTGAAGGTCATCTGATATAAAAATCAAACACAAATCACTCCAAACAATTAATCTAATTTAAAAATAAAACAAAAGTTAATTAGTTGATTAACCTTAAAATTAACAGAACTTTCAAATCCAATAAGAATTAATTTAGTTAACCAAATTAAATGAAATTTTAATCATTTAATCAAAATGGCATGAATAAAATTATAAAAACATAACAAAAATATTTTTATAATTATAATATTTTCTGAATTTTCACAATCAAACTCTAATTAAATTACAACTTAATCAAAAAACTTCTAATTAATCTGAAGTTTTTATAGTAAGGTCAGGGATCCATCCTAAACCCATTTACAAATTTTCAGAACTTTTCTTGGAATGAAAATTCCATTTTATTAATTAAGAAAATTTAAAAATTAATTAAATCTCAGAAAATACATAATAATCTCGAAAATTTCTTAATTATTTAAAATAATTGTCTGATACCACTTCACTCCAGAAATTAATTTCATGATGATTTGGAAAGTTTTTCAAATCCCTAACTCTTAATCGAATCACTTAATCAAATTCTAACTTCAAATGATTAGGCCACTTTAGCCTTTAAATTGTACCCAAGNTTCGAAAATTTCTTAATTATTTAAATTAATTGTCTGATACCACTTGACTCCAGAAATTAATTTCATGATGATTTGGAAAGTTTTTCAAATCCCTAACACTTAATCGAATCACTTAATCAAATTCTAACTTCAAATGATTAGGCCACTTTAGCCTTTAAATTGTACCCAAGGCTCATTGTGTGACCTAAGGAAACCTATTTGTGTCTAAAACTACACTAAAACTAAACAAAAAAAAGGAATGAAATTATAATTAGTCCCATAAAAGACTAAACTCATCCTAATCTACTTAGGGTTAAGTCCAAACTAGACCTAGGGTAACCAACTTTAGACCCCTCATCCCACTTAAAGTCTTTCATCACCTAAGTGGGACATTGTTTGGGGTGGTCTTTAGATTGATTGGCTTGGATTGGCCTTGTAACCTACAAAAGGTGTAATCATAAGTCAATATAGAAATCAAGTAAATATCAAAACACCTAAACTTGACCTCAAAACTCACTTGAAGCACCTTCATGAGTCCTTCATTCGACTTAAAAGGTAGTCTGTGCAATTTTGAAAGTCAATCAATTTTGGTCAAATTTGGTCAATTGGAGCCCATGGCCTGGTCAATCATGGGCAATCAAAGTCTAACAATTAAACTAAAGTTACGATTAAATCTAAATTGAACAAAAGTAGAACATTAAAATGATCTAACCAACTTAAATAAAAGAAATTTTTGATTTAAATCATTTANACAATCAAAGTCTAACAATTAAACTAAAGTTACGATTAAATCTAGATTGAACAAAAGTAGAACATTAAAATGATCTAACCAACTTAAATAAAAGAAATTTTTGATTTAAATCATTTAAGCACTTAGAATGGTGTGACATACTCCCCGAGTATGGTACCTCGACTTACTAGGGCTAGGGAGTTATGAATAGTAAGACCCCAAATCAGGCGGGTTCCACTATTCACAACACTTCATAAATTTAAATAAGCCAGAACATAAAAATAAATTCAAATTAAAAAAACATGTATAATACATAATTAGTTTAAATTTAAACTACCCAAAGATAAATAATTGAGTCAAAATGGAATTTAAACATAAACATAAAAATGAAAATGCCTCAAAAAGAAATCTATTAAAGAGTTTGCTATTCCACTAACCTAGTTTAGACTAGATTGATGGAAAATTGTGTGTTTTATTATGTAATTGCATGCATTGATTGAAAGAGTTTGTTGAATATGTTCTTTGTCATTTTAGATGGACACCAAGATCGATTGGTTTCTGAGTAGAATAGATATTAGAATGATATTTGTTAGACTAGCATTGTTTTCTATAGGCAGTCGTGCTAAATAAATGAGTGAGGAATAAAGTTATACTTAAATTAAAATAATAAATTTCTTCTACAGGTGCTAAATACGCTTTGCTTATGCCCCCACATAAGCATAGCCAAGTCGGATAGGGGGCTTTGTGGCTGAGAACGCTAGGTCCATATGATTTGCTTAATTTGTGATGTGCGTGTTGACCTCATTTTTGGTCAACCATTTCTTAACTGAAACAATCACATGTCCTCCCATGGGAAGAAATTTCATGATGGCAATGTTTCCGAGCTTGAAACAAGCAAAAAAAAAATAAAACAGTAGCTGTGGGTAGCATAACCGCGCCATCTTTTGGCGTAGTTAGATGAAGATAACACTGGGCGCACCCAAGCCACAAAGGTGGCCACCGAGCCTCGAGGTGGCCACCCGCNAAACCTTTCACAGTGAATCTTTGAAACCTATCTTCTCAATTCAAACCTTCAAACTTAACCATCTCAATTAAACTTTTCAAGCAGAACTTATCCAAACCATTTCAATCCCCTCTGATGTTATCCTACTCTTAACTGAACTCAATCATTTCCAAAAACCACTAATTTTAAACCGTTGAGATAACCTTCCTCTCTGGGTTGGTTAATTTATTTTTATCCCTTTGAATGATATACTTTACATTAAGTCCTATTCAATCACAATGAGAAATTTTAAGACTTTAGTGAGTGATCCCCATAACATCAGACATGTTGTAAAGAGAAATTTTGTTTAAAATAATTGAAATCCAGTTACTTCATTTATAATTATTGATAATTGCTAAGATTATTAATGCTTAATTTGGGCCTACTTTATAATATTTTGTTGCCCAACAAGATAGCTTGCTCTGTGTTACAATGTGCATTTTTTTTCTTTGTGGAGGAAATGTCTATAAAAGATATGTTAATTCTGTTGGTTAAACTAGGATTTCTTTGAAATTGGAAACACAAAGGCAAATTTATGCATGTAANATTATAATATTTTGCTGCCCAACAAGATAGCTTGCTCTGTGTTACAATGTGCATTTTTTTCTTTGTGGAGGAAATGTCTATAAAATATATGTTAATTCTGTTGGTTAAACTAGGATTTCTTTGAAATTGGAAACACAAAGGCAAATTTATGCATGTAATTTTGGAAGAAAGAAGAACATCATTTAGATTTCAAGTAGAGATAATGAAAGTTGGTCAGAAATATAGAATAAAATGAAACACCTACAATCATTATATATTTAACATAGGAAAAATGAATTTTGCAGATGGATCAAGTTGTCTTATAGAGATATTTATCTCATATTTTAGTTAAAATACTACATTTTCTTTTTCATTCAATCATCAGGTTGTCTTTCGAACTAAACAATGAAAGTGCTTTCCAACTATTTCCTCCTTAACCAAACGACCAAGCAATCTAAGAGGTTGCTAAGTCTATAGCAAAAAAAAAGTGCACCACAATCTTTTTGCAGGAGTTTTGGAAACCTGGTGATTGATCAAAAGATAACGAATGCAATGTAAAAGCACAATGCATTTGGAATTCTCTCATTTAATTTCAATTTATTTGAAATTTGCTAGAATTATAAAAATTTGAAATATTTTGCATTGTGCAAGGGATTCATGGCCAACCCCAATTAGTGGGATAAAGGCTTGTTGTTGTTGTGCAAAGTATTGCTCGTCACGCACATCACCCACCACCCACTGCCCACCTCCCGTCGTCCACCGCCACTGGCCACCAACCACAATTGCTCAGTGCTACTAGGCACCGCCAACCACTGTTCCAACCAACACCTGTCGCCCGCTCGTCACCTGCCGGCATCAACCTTTGCCCTCCGCTAGCCACCACCAACCATCAGCAACCTATCGCCAGCAGCCTCTGACCACTACCGCTAACCTCCACAGCCACCACCGCCGCAAATGACCGGTTTATTTTACATTGATTTCATTTTGCTTCAAATCAAATAAAAAAATAAAAAATATTATGTTTATTTAGATTAAACTAATCAGATCCAAAATATTTCAAATGTGATAAATAATTTCAACAATACTTTACTTTTATGTTGTATTCTTTTTGCAGCAAAGCGAACAGCCCCCAAGTAAAAGCTATTTCATCTAAAATTAATTTAAATTATCATTTTCATTTCAACTTCTTATTTTCAACTAGAACCACTGTATCTCTAACAGAGAACTAACTTCCACAACATCATCTCATATTAATACGGGAAATGCTTCACTTACAAAATAGTCTCTCAAACAAGTTATACTACAATAACAACAAGCCTTTATCCCCCTGTGGAGCCGGCGATCAAACAAGTTTTGCTGTGCAGATCAAACAAGTTTTGCTGTGCAGCCTAATTCTACAAAAGATTCTGAAGAAAAATAAGGAGTGCTTTGTTGATTTTTTTACTCAGTTTTGATGGTTTGAGAGGAGAAATTAGAGAAATACAGCAATACTTTTACAAACAATTGGTTGGAATACATATCATTGATAAGCATGCGATACAAATATTAGATCAGAAACAAACTGTTAAGCTATAGGTATCCACCATTTATTCCAGGAGTTATCAACGAATAATGTAAAGCATTGAGTTGAGTTCAAACAAATATCATCAAAATCCTTGCAAAAGCAACGTAGACAATAATTTAAACATCCAATCTAAAACTGAATATTTATTCAACATCAATATCATTAGTTTTATCCTAGCTATTGCATAAGCCAGTAGACCCCTATGTTAACAAATAAAAAAAATTGCTGCCTGATGCACTAATTTCTATTATGTTCAAATAAATAAAATAAAGTTATAACACTTTGTCATATTACTTTCAGCTTTATGCATTTTCATTCATAATATTCACGTTAATTCTAGCTACCATTTAATGATTGTATATTATGCGCCCCAATATACCGGCCTAAACCACATAAATCTAAAATACATTATCATATCTTTAATAGGTACTAGTCCTATCATCTCTTTGAAATGACCATGAATTACATACTGCCTACCTCAATAGCATTTTATTTACTTTTATTGGCCAATATTAATCTTCTAATATTACCCTAAATGATCAGAGAAGGGAATCCAAAAAATTCAATTGAACAAAAAAAAATATATACAAGTAATCCTTTGTGAACCACAAAATATTTCTCTTATGGGGTATTCATCCTTTGAGAGAAATTAGACAATCAAGAATTTCATCTTTCCCTTAATAAACCTGAGAGAATATATGAAAAAAATGAAAAGTTGAGAAACAAAAGAAAACAAAAGATAATAGTAATCATGATTTAGTGAAAAGTTAGCATNTGAAAAGTTGAGAAACAAAAGAAAACAAAAGATAATAGTAATCATGATTTAGTGAAAAGTTAGCATTTCTAAGAAAATGACAGATTCACGAAATTGAGGGCTTACACTCATCAAAAGCATAAAACTTGTATGCTTTACCAATTGAATTAGAGCAAATTATTATATTTGCTAACTTGAAGACTGTTTGCTTGTTTTATTTTCTGTTGTATATTATTAATTAGTTTTCAATTTCAATTATTTTCAAATATGATTTGTAGCTCTCAATCCTTTTGAAATATTGGTGTATATGCACTCGAAATAGGCAGCAATTTGTTGAAGATCCTTTGATTAGTTGATACTGAACAAGATCCATATGAAGCAATTGATAGGGCCAAAGAAGCAATCGTTATAAGTTTTACTAATAAGGATAAGTATGAGTGGGTTCTTGAAATACTTGATAGAATACAAGATGTGTAACTCCAACTTTTCATAAGGCCGCTCATTTCATAAATCTTGATTTTTTTTTTTTTTTGGCAACTCTAACATTACAAAAGCCAAGAAAATAGCAAATTATTTATATACATGCATGGGAAGATTCACTAAAGATGTGACTAATATAAAATAACAATAAAATGAGTGTATATATCGAGGCGATATACTTTTATAGACTTCTTTTGCTGCAAGATAAAGAACTATTCAAGCACCAGTTAGTACTATTTTAATAAATTTATAATAGTACTGAATAATAATTTAAGATATAAATAATAATGAAAGCGGAAAATACTTCCAGGTGTCAAGCATATAGCCAAAAAGCCGCATCATATTTGTGCCTGGCCCTATTTGTAGTTCATCTAGATATAAATGTATTTCGAGAGTTCTTGAAAAATTATAAAATAAAAGTATAAATTCATTATTATCAAGAAATTTAATAATATTTTACAGCTGCATAGCCAAAAAAGTAAGATAGACTAAGCTAGCCTTAAATTTTGATTTATGTAGAGTATACTAAGAATTTGATTTGTAGCTACATTATTAATTTTATCTCTTTAAGAGATACAGATGATACTAATAATTTGTTACAGGATAAAATGAATGATAAGTCAGATCAAAAAGTAAAAGAAGGCTATGAAACAGTTATTGGTAGGGTTCTAAATGAACAAATGCACTTGATGAACAATTTAAAATAGGTTAATTTAATACTCGATCAAATTTATTCAAATTAATAAATAAACAAGTTTGACCTTTATTTTAAATACTGTAAGTTTAAATGAACAAAATTCAAATATAGCCAAATTATTTATTCATGTTCACAAACAAACTCATTTATTATTCAACAAATTACTTCTTAAGACCTATGGTAAGCTCGATGATAACTCATATGATATACGATATATTATTTAAATAAAATTTTATGAATTAGAACTTATTTAATTTTATACTAAATAGTGACATACTATAATACTTTAATATCAATATGCATTATAATTTAATAAAATTTCTTACAATTTTTTTAAATAAAATAATTTTTAANCTTTAATATCAATATGCATTATAATTTAATAAAATTTCTTACAATTTTTTTAAATAAAATAATTTTTAAATACTTATATTATTTAATTGCAAGAAAACATACTTACCAACTTATTATTATCTTGTTTAATTGGTGTAAAGTAGTTAGCAATTACCTGAAATTTTGTTTAATTGCTTATTTGTTTAATTTGTAAAATCATTTGTTAAATACTTTATATGAAAAGTTAAATTGTCATTCGAATTTTAGTTTGTATATTAGCTCGTCCATTAATATAAAAAAATCAATACATGCCAAACACAATTTTCAAAAAATTTAACCAAGACAAATATGAGTATATATGTGAAAACTCGACTCGAGCTCAAGGTAAATATGAACAATTTATAATATAGTCAAGGCTAAGTCCGAACCAAAACATACTCAGCTTGAGCCAACTTGATTATAGTCCTATTTATTGATGAGGAAGATTTGATTCAAGAACAATTTAAAAGAAAACAGAAGAAATCTTCATTTATCCTTAACACACTTATGATTGAGCATGAAAATGGTGAAGCTGATGAAGAAAAATTACAATTAAAGAAATAATGATGAGACAATTAAAGAAATAATGATGATACTGAGAAGGATAAGTGGTTGTTTTATATTAAGATGATGATAATGATTCTCGAGCTAATAAAAATAATTTTTTTTTAAATAGTATATTTGCAATAAAATTTTCATTTTATGACTTTTGAGTGGTTGGACACATGAGCTCAAACACCAATTTAATTATTTTTAGTTCAATAAATTTAATTTTCAAGCTTTTCATATTCAGTTTCATTTTTATCCATATTTTCTTTAATATTTTGCGTTATATTTAAAGTCGTGAGTGCTACAGCATACTCTAGGCAATATGGCTCCAAGGGCACCTCTGTACCACTCACCATTGACAAGAGTGTCTGGCATACAACTTAGGCAACAACTAAATCATTTGCAGCAAGTTTCGAGTGGAAAAAGACCCTCAAAACAACGAAAAAATATTACATCAGGACTTCGCACGTAGATTTACGTGCGGAGTCCAATGAAATTACGCCGTGGAGGTAATCGACCTGGTAACACAAGGAATATTTTCCTTGTGTTATTCAGGTGTTATTGTGTGTTATTCAGGTGTTATTATGTGTTATTCAGGTGTTATTGTGTGTTATTCAGGTGTTATTGTGTGTTATTCAAGTATTATTGATGTGTTATTGTGTTATTATAACACCGGGAATATTCTCAAAATATAATAACACCTGAATAACATACAATAACACATGAATAACACACAATAACACCAGAATAACACGAGGGGAATATTCCTTGTGTTACCGGGCCGATCGCCTCCACGACATAATTTCATTGGACTACGTGCGGAGTCCTGATCTAATATTTTTTTCCAAAACAACAGCAGCTAGATAAGAGAATCTTTTTTGGCCGTTTACCAAAGATGCTCGAGGCAGATGCCCAATCATAGAAGATCCTCAAGATTGACATGAGCAGAACAGCAAAAGATTCTGGAATTCTTGACCTCATCAATTTGATGTTCAAGTGCCTCTCATTATAATTCCAGCTGGAAATCATTGAGCAACAGCTAGGTGGACTTTTCAATCAAGAATTTGTTTCAGAAGTAGGAGACGCTGAAGTTTCAGCAACAATTTTTTCTTCCAAGGTTTCTTGGAACTCTTCGTCTAGGGGGAATTGGCTCAAAACGGTCTAGGCTTTCCAGTCAACAGATTTTTCTTTTGTTTATTTTCAGTCAAAACAAATAAAGTTCAAGATTTTGTTTTTTTCTTGTTTGGCTTCTTGTACTGTTTTCTCAACTTGTCTCAGAGTCATTGAACCACATCCTTGGCCATATAAAGTATTGTCGTTAGATGAGATAGCTATTTAGAAATCCAAAAAAAAAAATTCANCTTGTTTGGCTTCTTGTACTGTTTTCTCAACTTGTCTCAGAGTCATTAAACCACATCCTTGGCCATATAAAGTATTGTGGTTAGATGAGATAGCTATTTAGAAATCCAAAAAAAAATTCACGAGGATTTGTGATGTGAGCTAAAAGGCACAGGGAAGTATGTTCTTGAAAAAAGATGGAAGCAAAGGTTAATAACAGGAGAAAGTTCCAATGATCTCTATACAAATTAACCCGTTGTCAATTGTTATGCATTACTTCAGGTTCATAAAGACAGGACATGTAGATGCCTGCAATAAATCCAGGATGTAAAAATAAATTCTTAAGCTTGTTTAAGAAGACTTTTAGGTGAAACGTAATTAAAGTAAAACTTTTGTTGAAGAAAAGCATATGGATCTTGCGTTCTTACTTGCCCAGCTGATACATTCTCTCTCAAAATCTTTTTGCACCATTATCTAAATTTTTATTAAGGTATCTAATTATTTTAAAAGAACAAAAACTTTGGTATTGCCTCCCCTTCATTATTCAGTGTTAACTTGAATCGTCCTGGTTAAATTGGTCAAGTAGAAAAAAGGTAGCTTTTGTATGTACCTCCAAAGCTTGGCAGATGAATCAGTAATCACAGACAGTTTATTAGTTGCACCAAAAAAATATATTTACTATTAATCTTGTTTAAGAATTAAGCTATAAAAATAGCTTATCGCAGCTAATGATTAATTAACAACAAAAAATAAGTGGTTAAGTGTCTTAGTTAAGGAAATGCAGTATACCAGTTGGTGAATTACCTCAACTAAACAAACAAGCAGTCATTTCATTTTGCCAAAATTAGATTCATTTTATTGGATGAGTTGAAGGTGGATGATTCAATAATAAATAGATAAGGAAAAATGCTGATAAATTGCTTTGAATCCATACCTCTTATATTTCTTTCCAGACCCACAAGAACATGGATCATTTCTGCCTATCTTTGAGCCTTTGGACATATTAGACCTAGCAACATCAAGAGGCGTTGAGCCCATCAGCTTTTGCACCTACAAAATTAAGAATTGCCCACATTCGTTAAATGGAACTTGAAGAAGGGAGATAGAAAGTCGGTAAGGAGTTTTGAGAGCACAACACAGGAGAGAGAGTTAGGGAGTAGGAAGGTTATGAATGTATGCTGGTGGATGGCCTAGGCAAAATCGAGCAAACAAAAGCAAGAAGGGGCTTGAAAGATTGGAGGAATGGGAGAGATAGTTAGAGAAGGGGGAAAGGGAGAACAGGAGGGAGGGAGGGAGGGAGAAAACTCAATAAAGTTGTATTCAGTCCTTTTATTTGAATGAAGGTAAGAAACTTTGAATATATTCTAAGTAAAATACACAATCACATGAAAACTTTCAAAAATGATTAGTATTCATAATACAAGATCAGAATTTTTCTAAGCTCAAACATCATAATCATAAGCAAATAAAATTAGTCTTCTAGCGATANCCTTTTTAGTAAAAGTATATAGCTTGATTTCTATTCAATTATATTAATTGAGTTGTTGAAGTGAAATTTCATGTGTAATACTATATATTTTTGCTAAAAAAATTGTTAAAATAGAAATAAAAGTTCACTTATTCATAAAATGTCTACTTTTTGGTGGCTATTTTCCATATTTGCATGGCCTAAAATGCTTTCAGCTGATTTGTATCTTATATATAAATAAATAATAAAATAAATGTGTGGGCACGCACATGCGTGTGTGCATATATAGTTTAAATATTAATAACTAGACTCAAAATCAAATGAAAAAAATAAGAGAAGCTTCGTGCTTAAGAGTTTGATCAACTAAAAGTAGATTCAAAATGTCCATACTTTTCAAACCCCCTTGAATAATGTTTGTGTGGCACCATCCTCCTTCAATCTCTTAATTTATACTTTTGAGTATAGCACGTATTTATTTACAATCCTCTGTATAGAGTTTTTTTGTGCCAATAATTATTGGTAATAGACTTAGTCACCTCCAAGGCATTGTAAGGCTTTAGGAGAAGATATTCTTTGTTCGTGCTAAAAATCAGTTTAGAGAGCTGCGCTCACTATAATAAATTTGAGTGTAATCTTTCCCTATGAATGAAGGTGAATCAATTTTTCCATTGGCATGTGGGCAAGATACGGTTTCACCACTGACTTGAGCCGACCATATAAATTTTATTGTATCCTCCTTCTCAATATCTATTTACTTTATATTGCACTTACACTAACTTTACATGTTAAATACTATTGCATACCCTCTATTAGCATTGTCATTATCATTAGCATCATACCTAGTGTAAATCAATAAATTCTTATTTTAAATGTTAGTGTAGAGATTCAATGTTAACTGCTCATATGGCTTATGTACTAAAACACATTTATACTAGTGCTTTTAATTGCTCATTACTCTTAGCCATAGTATCATAAATGTCTTCATTACTATACATCTTGTGGACACTTACTGCAACTTAAACTAAGAATGTGGAGCATCGAAAGTCTAAATAATATGAGTGCCCTACATAAAGATTAAAACTGAAGTTGCCACAAAAAATTGTAAACAATCAAACACCATAGTACTATTCTCCATGGGAAAGGAACAGATGGACGATGAAGTTGATGCAACCATATGAGAAACTTTTAAAAATACTACAGATTAATCATTAAAAATAAAGGAAGCAAACTACAAGCAATGGCATCTTGGCAGTGCAAGCCAGCATCAGTTTTGAAATGAGTAAATAGTACAAATAATTACTGCAAACATAAGTACCTCACTAAAACTTTTTGGCAACGGTTTTCCTTCTTCCTTTAATTTAACAATCTTCATCTGTGCATCTTTGGCCCATTTGTACTTTGACAAAATGTGTTCAACTTCGGATATAGTACAATTGCAATGCTTCGTTGCTTCATGTTTATGGCTGGGTTGAAGATTCTACAAGTGAAAATAGAATTCCAGGACAAAGCATAGCGAGGTATAAGGAATAAGATTTCATTATGAACGTAAGAATAAACATTACAAACATTGCTTTTTGAAGTAGCGCCCCACAAAATCTACACCAAAGGTGGGACAAAGTCAAAGAAATTTACAGCATACATTTATAAATGTAGGAATCATAATCGACAAACAGATATTCAAAGAGGAAAGAGAAGGAAAAAAGATTAAATTGAATGTAAGCATTGGAAAAAAAATACTACTTTCTAAATGTTATGTATTTAATTTCATGGTCTACTTAGACCTGCATGAATCTCTTAGGTAAAAGAACTTCAAGGACTGGTTTTGAAAACTAATGGGAGAAAATCACTTCTGACAACTTGTGTTGGTCCAATGTAGACACTTGCAACTATGAAAAACACAAAACAAGAGCTTAATTCTGGAGCAGATTTCCTCACATTTCTTACAACTTCATTTTTTCTTTTTCAAAATAGACCGGCTTAAAATGATTAAGAGCGATATAAAAAAGCTTGCAAGTCCTATCAACACATATTTGAAAGGATAGAAAAATAAAAAGCTGCGACAAATTTATAAATCGCTGCCCGCCAAAATACTGCTAAAATCTAGATTTCAACAGGACCCACTGCACTAAACCATCATCTCCAATTATACCTCCAAAACAAAAGGTAAGAACCATGCTAAGACAGTCTAAGCGTCTGCTTGGGCAGCCACAACTTATTAATAGGATAATGTGCAGCAACTGTGGCAGGAAGACTAAATTTTGATTGCAATAATGAATGCAGTTTCTTAATTTGAGCCTTTCCAATTTTTTAGCACAAACCAAACTCGGTAAGTAGAAGATAGGCATGCCTACACAATCAGTCAAGAATGATTACTGTACTAATGCATGATTTTCAGAAAAAGACACGGAATTTTATGCTATGAAACTGCTAAATTTATTACCCGAATTTTGTGGGTCCTGCTTCGTCTCATAATAAAATTTTGACCACATCGATTGTGGCTTCATAAAGAAACTGCAAGCATATAGATTGAAAGTTTTAACCATTAGATCAAGCTTATATTAACTTTTAGATTATAAACTATGTGCTATAGCTTTATTAGCTCTCATTTAATTATTTCCTTCAAAAGGGTATTGCTAAGACTATAAATACGCATCTTTCTACTTTCTATTTTGTGCAAGATACTCTCTACTTGTAATCTCTTATTTGATATAGCAAATCCTCCTCCACTGCCAGTGGTTTTTCTCAGCTTGGGTTTTCTACATAAAACCTGTGTTTTCTCTTTTGCTTATTACATTACTTGTTGCAACGATTTAATATCAAGTTATAAGAAGTAGTATTAGAGTCGGGCTTGATTTTGACAATGGCAACAGTAAAGTATGACATCCCTCTTTTAGATCACAACACCAGATTTTCCCTTCGGCAGATTAAAGTGCAAGCAGTCTTAGCGCAAATGGATCGAGATGATATGCTACTTGGGTTCAAAAGGATACCCTCAACATGGACGTTGAGGAGAACCAACATAAAGATTGAAACACTTTTTCTCAAATTCATCTTCATCTATCAAATCAGATTCTACATGACGTTTTGAAGGAAAAGATCGCCGTTGCCTTATGGCTCAAATTAGAGCAATTGTGCAAGACGAGATGTCTAACCGATAAGTTGTACTTAAATCANTTATCAAATCAGATTCTACATGACGTTTTGAAGGAAAAGATCGTCGTTGCCTTATGGCTCAAATTAGAGCAATTGTGCAAGACGAGATGTCTAACCGATAAGTTGTACTTAAATCAGCATTGGCACTATCAAAGAATAACAAAAGATGCATGGGCAGCTGCAACTGTTTGAAGATGCAATTATGAAGTTGTTGAAAGAGAAGTTGTTGTTCAAAAAGTTGTGATAGCTATTACATTTTTTTTTTGAAAAAATCAGACCGCGGTTTTCTAGTAGTCACTGCAGATAACTAGTTTTGGCGGGAAAACGTAGCATTTAGTTATAGCNCTGTTGTTCAAAAAGTTGTGATAGCTATTACATTTTTTTTTTTGAAAAAGTCAGACCGCGGTTTTCTAGTAGTCACTGCAGATAACTAGTTTTGGCGGGAAAACGTAGCATTTAGTTATAGCTTTTTGAAAATGCAAGCAAAACACAGTTTTGCCAAACAAGAAAAAATATAGTGTCGCATCGCACCACTACCGCACTGCCGCCCCAAATGCATCCTTAATTGTCTTTAAAGAAGTCCTCTCTGATTTAGAAGTCATGGAAGTTAAGTATGACAAAGAAAAATTGACATTAATCTCGTTATACTCACTGTNGGAAAAACACAGTTTTGCCAAACAAGAAAAAATATAGTGTCGCATCGCACCACTACCGCACTACCGCCCCAAATGCATCTTTAATTGTCTTTAAAGAAGTCTTCTCTGATTTAGAAGTCATGGAAGTTAAGTATGACAAAGAAAAATTGACATTAATCTCGTTATACTCATTGTCTTCATCATATACAATGTTTAAAGATATATCTTATATGAACGAGAGACACTTACTATAGAAGTATATGATGTTTTAGATTCTAAGGAGAAGATGAAGCAACTTACGGATGAAGCTATTGCTCAAAGAGAAGGTCTTGTCATTCAAGGTAAAACTCAAAAGATGTGCTCTGACGCTGATACAAAGAGTAGATCAAAATCCAAAAATAAGGATAAGA
>JXCR01066373.1:0-46014 GCA_002079205.1 Phalaenopsis hybrid cultivar
GAGTCCCTCGTATCTCTCTGATTAATGCTACACACATCTTCATCAGGTGTCAATGGTTCAGGAGTAAATTCATCTGGCATCCCTAAAAAGGTACTTTCTCTTGGATTGAAAGTAAATTTTCCTATTACGACAATACATTTAAACATTATGTCCAGTTTTTCTTCAAATTACGGCTCAATCCCGCACTGTCTATACTTTTTCGCTACAGGTACCACCTGTGACATAACATTTTAAAGCAAATAGTTAAGCAAGTAAAATTACAAAAACCCATTTGGAAAGCAAACCAATCACGGAGTAGATATAAAATCACTATAATATTTCAATTCACCATCCAGCGGGAGCATCAATTGTTCGTTTAATCGGATCCCAACACAAACCTGTAGATCCACGTTTTAACTCCTTCCATATTTTCCATTCCTTCTTTAATTGGTCTCATTTATTTTTGAGCTTAAGCTTGTCGTAATCTCTGCCAGTTAGTTCTTTGAACCTCATACCAATATTATTCCAGCCCTCCTTATTAAAGTACGTTGTAGGCCTGTTCCCCAGCTCAATTTCTTTTAAACATAGATCACAAAATATATTGGTGACTTCTTTATCCCACATTGCTGAGGGACCCCCTTCAGATGTCTTACCCATTGTGGAACTATACGAATAGTTGCAAGTATCACATAATCATCAAATTATCTCAATTACCCAACAATTGTGCAAATAAATGCTAAAAAAGTGCTAAGAATAAAAAAGCACACATTTTTTTTATGTGGTTCGGTCAAAGACCTACATCCACAGTAAGACATCGAACATGTTTTATTATACACACATATTTTTATGTGGTTCGGTCAAAGACCTACATCCACAGTAAGGCATCGAACATGTTTTATTATCAATTTTTTAATCGTACAAAGCTATATTTCTCATTGGAGAGGACTACAAATATAAAATACATGTGTAATATGAAAATTCTAATACATGTCCTTCAATTTAAATTCCAAAAAAACTAGGATTATCCGTAATCACAAAAAAAAATTGTCAAGGAGCTGGCCTGTCTCAAATTACACCGCAGGCAAATTACACCACAATTTTCATTTCTTTGGCTCAACACATATAACCATTTGCTAAATGCATCACATCGGCTGGACATAGCCAAAATCCTACAAATTGTTACATGAGAAGGCCGCATATGCCAAAAGTATAAAGTTAGTCATTTATCAAATGTTGAGCCATAGAATATGTAATAGAGCAATAAATAAAATACAAACGCAACCCACGATAAGGATGTGAGTCAATCATGCTTCTTTGCAAATCAATTTTGCTACCCAACATGAACTCCATATCCATTTTTTTATGCAATAAGTGAACTAGAAATCCATTTTTCTACCCACCGTAAACAACAAATTCAGCCCACCTTAAAGATGTGAGCCATTCATGTTCTTTTGCAAATCCATTCAGCAACCATAAACTACAATTGCAGCCCATAAAAAGGAATTGCAACGTAAACTTTAATTAAAAGGCCATGGAACAATAATGCATTACAAACAACATCACAGTAATGTATTACAAACGAGAAAGCTCAGATACATAAAACGATTTGAACCAACAAAATTGGGACATAGAGATGCGAGAATGTTCCATATTGTATCATTCAATACAGATACTCCTTTTCCAAATCCAAATTGTATCATTCAATAGAGATGCAACAAAATCATATACATCCTTTTCTGAAGAGAATAAACATTAGTAAAACCAATAAATTGAAAGAGTGACTGTGAAAGTAGTTTTGCATAGAGGATTGCCAAGAATCAAAGCACTATGCTCAAGACCAAATAAGTGGTACATTGAAGCTATCTCCGATTTCTTGACATTGTGAAAGTGTGCTGCGAATTTATTATCTTAAAAGAACAAATCTACAAAAAACATGTAAGCACTCCCTAAGTAAGCCACTTTAAACTGTAAGCCACTTTAAACTCTCAAAAACTGAAACTAACAAGATAAAAATATGATCAAAACTACTTATACGTTAAAAATTTAATCATTAATATAGGTTATGGTGTGCACACCTGATATACCACTTGTAATAAGGGTTAAGCAAGTAAAAAATGGGAGTTCTGTGAGACAGATGCCAAATCAAGAGAAAGCCTTAAGAAAAAGGTGAAAAAGATAGTGTTACCGAAAGAGAACTGTTAATATGGTATTGAAATTTAACCAGAAATAATATAACATTGTAGAGACTTCTTGACAATGATCTGAGTGGTGATCCGAATATATGTAAAAGTATACTATCAGTGATACTTCCATTAGTTGGGTATTGCAGTTGCAAAAGTAATATTTTCAACCATAAAAAGATGAACTTGTTGCAACTACTAAACAATCACTTGATAAAAGTTATTACTTTTGCAAAACTCATAAATCCAAAGCAATAGAAGCTGAGATATGGTGAAGAATCGAAAAAAATTCACCGATCCAAAAAACTCACGAATCCAGAGCATATCTCAAAAAAACTTACATATCTAGAGCGTATCTCGAAAAAAACCAACAACAAACAACCGTAGATCTTACTGGAGAGTATATATCGAATGGAAAAAGAACGAAATCGAGCCCTAACGCCAACAGAGAGTGATGCTTTCGATCGGAGAGGGAGGAGGCGAGGAGAGAGCACGAGAGAGATCACAAAGGGCAAAAGAAAGAATTCAAGCCCAAACGCTAACAGCTAACGCTGAATGCAGCCGAGGCCCCGCGATCCGTTTAATGAAGACAAATGGATCCGCGGGACGCTTCGTTCAGAATGCCACCGAATGAACACGGGAAAAAAAGGCGAGGGCGGCGTTTTGAAAATGCCACCGCACATGTATAAGCTACGCCAAATAGGGTCTAATTCTGTTATAATCAAGAAGTTTGAAAGTTAGATTTGATTAATTAAAATAAGAAAATTTTAAAATGCAACACAACACAATTTGATTTAATTTGCAAAATAGCAAATTAGATTTGGAAGGGAGATGTGAAGTGTTTAGGACCCAGTGCGGGACCCATTTAGCAACTCAAAATGCCTAGGTGGAACTAGTCGACCAACACACCTATTGGAGTCCAGCCCCTCATGAAGATTTAAAGAGTTCTTAATGGCCTCCCGAACCCCTCTATTCAAAAATGATTGAACAGACAATCCTGAAGTCCAAAGAGTTGTTCGTACTTTCCAAGACAGAAATGGGTAAAGTAGTCAATGGAAGAAAGGTAATTTGGTCCAAGAGGGACATGGACACATTACCGATATATGAAGATAGTACTTTCTTGATTTAAATGGAAAGAGAAACTTGTCCCCGACAGAGTCGCCAGAAGCTATTGGCACTATTTTGGTTTGGGGAGTTGCCCGTAAGAAGTTGTTAGTCACCGAAATCAAAATCTCGTCGCCTGCTTCGGAAGGATGTTTTAAATTACTTACAGGTTTAACTTTAGAAAAATATGAAATCAAACTGATCCCATTTTTTTCCTAGTTTAAATGAAAGAGCACTATACCTCAAACCCTATATCTATCCCGAAGGATAAGCTTAAGACTTGAGAATGAGGCTTGATCAAATAAACTAAGAAATATATGACGTTCGTTTGGTCTGTGAAACCAATTTATTTGCCGACAATTTCCCCTATTTAATATGAAGAATTAAATAGGGTTTATATTAAGTCGGGTTCGAAAAAGTTTCCTATAAGGGTAAGTACCTATAGTTAATTACATCTTAAATGACAAAAGCCACCTAAGACAACTTTCGTTAAAAATCAGGAAATATTATCTTCAAGGATTTCTAAAGGATAATACTGTTCAACGAGATCAGACAAAAAGGTTTGAAATAGGATTGGCTCAATTTTGGAGCATTTGTTGTAAAATATAAAGGTGAAAGAACTAGGGGATGTCATAGATCCAGAGGAGAACCTTGGTGACTTCCTGGTCTATCCTATTGTTTGGCTTCAGTTTTGAGGAGAAATTTTTAGGTGTTTTATCCTGCCAATTTTATTTAATTTGGGCTTATATTTGTGTGGAATGATCACACAAATAGCCTGAAAGATGTGAGGATTTAGGTCGGGACAAACGACAATCCCAAAATCTTAAGGAGAGTTAGGGCTTAGAATGCACAATATGATTGTGCAAAGACATAAAGATAAGATGAGGATTTATGTTGCATAAGAAAACAACCTCGAAGTCCTATGGCTTGGTTATTTAGTTCTAAGGAAGGAAATGTTTAGCTCTGGAAGACAGGTTTTGCTGTTGAAGATGGTCGTGCTGCCCACCATGCTAGCTCCAAGCTCCTTGCCGTGACGAGTTTAAGTTTTCTAGGTTATCCAGTTATGATGTCAAATCAGGAGGCCCTATGGTTGCATTTCCTTAAATATTTTGGGGTAAATTAAAGTTGATTAGAGTGACACCAGTTAGGATCCTATAGAAATACTTTTAATGCTCAGTGAACAATGTTATTTCAATTATCCCTAAGAGTAGGGTAATTATCATTTGTGATTTAATTTGTAAATTAATTGGGTTAAAACCCTTAAAAAGGCAAGTTAGTGTTATCAAAGACATTTAACCAATTTTAATTTGGGCTTTTAGTGTTTAAAAGATGTTCAATTTTAATTATGTTCACTTTTCTAATCCTCATTTAATCATATTTGATTTAGGCTAGGTCACTACTAAGCCCTTAAGGTTTTGGTGGATGCCTAACTTATTTTTGAAAGAGATTAAAATTGGTGATGATGATTCATTTTTAAAACCTTTGAAAATCATTTAAACCTCAAATAGGGGTATTAAATTAGTGAGTTATCAACTTCCAAAGTCATACCCCTAACTCTAAGGTTATTTAGTTTAATGAACTTCAAAATTTTTCGTAATTTTAGGAAATTACAATTTTATTATTTAATTAGAAAACAATGAGATTGGTTTCTACCAATTAATCCTATTTTGGTTTCAATCATCCAAATGAATTAGTTAAAATCATAGGTTACCATTTTCTCTCCTTGAATTAAGCCTAAATGTTGATTAAGGCTAAACATCCAAATTACACTTTTGCCCCTAAGGCTTTATCACTTCATAATTTGTCAAATTTAGTTCAAATGACTTTGAAATTTTTATCTTACCTTACTCATGGGTCAATTACAACATTAGAGAAGAAAATGTGATATTTCAAAATTTAATTTAATTTACATAATTATTTTTATGCAAAAATATTATTTTTCAAAGAAAATTCTTTAACTTGACCAAGACAAAGCCTAATCTCTTGAAAGTTTTACTAGAGGAGATATACATTAGAGAACTATTTTGACCAAATTTCATGATTTATTGATTTATATTTTAATTTTAAGAACTGTTTTAATTTCCGGAGCATTTATTAATTATAAAATATTTTAAGAGTTGAAACTTAATTTTTATGTTTTTGAAAAATCTCCTTGAGTTTAGAGAACCTAGAGAAGCAAATTTTTTATTTTTTAATTTTTCTTGGATTTATTAGAACTATTTTAGTGAAAATCCATTTTTTAGCTTTTTAAAAATTATTTTAAGCTTTCGAATTCAATATCTTCATTTAGAAAGTTAGGAAAAATATTCCAATTATTTCTAAATGTTTATAAAATAATTTAGAACATTTATATGAATTTTTGTGATTTTTATCAATTTTTAATTTTTTTAAATATTTAAAAATAGACTAAAAATGAAGCTTCTATTTTAAACACTATTTTATTTTTAGAAAATTCTTCTGATCATAGATAACTCCAAAAACCACATTTCATGATTTTTTGAGTTATTATTTGATTATTAAAAATCATTTTATTGTCAAAAATATCATTTAATTTAGAAAATCAATTTTAGTTATCAAATGAGTTCAAGATGTTTTAAAATTTTTATGGGGAGTTCTCTTAGTCTTAAATAACAATGGAGATAAAAAAATCAAGTCATTTTGATGTTTGTATTTACCAAAATTAATTATCTTTGTGTTTTAGGGCTTGTAAAGATTAGGTGCATTTTGAATAACTTGGCTCATGAAATATTTTTCACGTAGTTCTCTAGTCATAGTAGACCTACCTAAAGTTTCTTGGATTTTTCTAAGCAATATGCTAATTATTATGATTAATTTATGCAAATAATCGGCATACGCTTGAAAATTATGGATATCTATCTAAAAATCTTCTCTGACTTTGGAAAAATCAGGGAATGTTTCCCATGATAGAAGTAACAACATGCCAAAATATTAAGCCATGGTGAAATGTCTACATGCATGGAGAATTAAATAACTCAAAATAATATTAATTTAATTAAAAATAAAATATGCATCAAATAAACATAAAAAAATTTTCACATTGTTCTCCTCTCTTCACTGTGCACTAGGCTATTTTTATTTTATTTTTATGATTTTTCTAAACCAAGATATGAATTTTCAAAGTTTATGGACATTTTCTGATTTATTTAAATCCCTATTTATCTATTTAAACGTGTGGCGCCATGTCAACCTATGGTGGCTCCGAAGCTCCACACGGCACACTCTTATTTGATGTTGTCATCCACCACGGTGGTGACTAGGCCCACTATTCATGTAAGGGAGCGCTGTCCGGCTTGATCTCATCCTTTGATGAGATAAATGCGTGATCAGATGGCTCTCCGTTATCTTCCTCAATGGCCTAGCACAAGAATAGTCCATCTTCAAGGCTTGATATCTCCCTCATTTCTCAACCAAATTGATTGAATTTTTATTTTTAAATGCTCATCTAGACAAGAGGACCATATCTAAATGGCTAAGACGCCATGAAACTAAGCTTAATCAAATGGAGAATCAAAATAGGCTAGGGAAGAGAGGGAGTTCAATACATTTTCTCTGAGAAGGGAAGCTTCAATCAGAGGTGCTCAACATGTTTGTTGAGGTCCAAGGAGGCTAGGGATTGAGCCTCTTGCTGTGGTGAAAGGTCTAGGTATGAAGTTGACCAAGCACGACTTTAGGTGTTGGTCTAGAGCTATGTTAGGGTCTCTGTGGAAGGGGAATTTGATGGGGCTTCTCCCTATTTCACTGTGGTGAAGGTGTGGGTAAGTTTAATTAGTCGTAGTTTTAGGCAGAAGTTTGAGCTCAAAATTGAGCTTTCGTAGTGGGAATTAATGGGGCAAAGTGGTTGGCTTGAGCTGAAGAGGTCTCAAAGAGTCTCTGTGAGCAATTTGGAGGGCTCTCTCTAAGAAAATTTCAACTCTCCTTTCATGGCCGTAGAGTGGAGCTTTTTAAAAAAATGGCTTAAGGATGGCTGTCATGGCCAATTAGGGGGTGAAAAATGATGCATAGGTGGAAGACAGAGAGGCTCTAACATTTGCTTGGATGAGGTGGCATCTATGTTCTAAATGGGTTTGATTCCATGGGGGCTGGCTCATGATTTTGGTGTTTTCCGGCCACTAGGCCAGCCGACCACGCCAGGGGAGGTGGCTAGGAGGTCAAGTGAGCAAGGGGGATATGTCAAAGCAATTAAATGTGTTGAGGTTTAGTTTTGGCAAAAAAATCCAATGCTTAAGCAAATATGGAATGAAAATCCTTTAATTTAGGTGACCTTTGGTACATGTTCTCAATTAGGTGGTTTTATGGGGTTTAGCATGGTCACTAGGATCCAACTAATGGTTGTGGAGTCATTAATTTGGTGATTTTGGGGTGGTTAGGCTAATTTTACTACATGGGTTCAATGTGGGTTCAAATGACCAAAAGTTAAGTTTGGACTAGGTTTTCCATGTCAATTAACAAAATTAATTGATGAATTTAATGTAGATGATTGTAATGAACATTTTTCCTGAAGGATTGAAAAAATTTTGAGTTCAATTGGAGGGTCAATTTGAAGGATTTTAGATTTGTGGTCATTTTCGGCATGATGGGCTAGACTTGGGTCTAGATTGGGCTAACCTTGGGCTAAGTTCAAATTGATTATAGAGAATTGTACATAGGAATTCCATGAAGAGTTTTTAACATGAATTGGGTGCCAATTTTGGGGCTAAAGCATTCAATTTGGTGAAATTTGGATCCGTAGCCAGTTTGGGGCAAAATTTTGGGCTTTTGGACTTAAGTCAATATTAAATGAAATTGAGGCTTTAACAAGGCCAATTGATGGTTAAGTTTGATGTATGGCAGTGTTATGAAGATTTTTCAACATAAATTGTGGCAAATTGAGTGGGCCATAAGTTTAGTTGGGTGAGATTAGGTCATGTGGCCAAAATTGGGTCTTTTGATTTGGATCAAAATTGGGCTCAAAGAATGGGCTAATTGAGCTTGTATTTGGTTTATATTGGTCATATTAAATGTGAATTTGAGTTTAGAATTGAAATTGAGAGAAATTGGTATCAATTTGATGGACATTTGAAGTGGATTTGGGGAGATTGGGCCTTTAAGGAAATTTTAGGGGTTTTGGTCAAAATGGTCAAAATGGTCAAATTGGCCAAATTAAGTCATGTGATGGTTGAGAAAAATGAAACTAAAAATATTTGGAAGGTTTGGAGAATTTTTAGGTTTTATTGGAATTTTTGGAATTTTGGGCTAAGAAGGGGTATTTTGGTAATTTTGCAATTTATGGTGATTTTGGGTAATTTGGGAATTTTCAAAAGGTTTGAAATGATTTTTGAACAAAGTTGGGTATTTTGGGTAAATATGGGAATTTTGGCCAAATTTAGGGTTTTGAAGGTACTTAGGTAAATTTGGGGAGTTTAGGGTCAAAAGGCTAAGTTGAGCATTTTGGTAGAGTTGGGGTGCCAACCACCACAAATATGCCATGGACTAATGGAAACCTCATTTTGGGTCCTCTATGTACTGGTCTTAGCTCCACCCTAGCCTAAGGCCACTGGGTTTAGGGGACCGTCAACATGAGTTTCCCAAAAGTATCAAGGGACCAAAGTCAAGAAATTTTTGTTTGTGCTTGTCAGTGGTTGTGAGTGAGGTGACTGCTGGTGAGTGCCTTAGCTATAAACCAATACCCAGGGCCAACCCTAAGGTCTAACAGTCCTATAGGATATCTTCTTGAGCTCCTTCATAGTGACCCCACCTACTAAGTGCTAGACGTTATGACCAATATGTACAACTTCAAGTTCAGTAAAGAGGAGTTTAGAATTTCTAATGGTGAGGGTTCCTTTTCTAGTTTCCTAGGAATAGTCAATAAGGAGTCCTATGGCTAGACGTGAGGCTACTAAAAAGGAAAAAATAGACCTCAACCAAAAGTGAGGTCAACACCAGGTTTGTTTATTAGATACATAATAGATAGACTTAAGGACTATGACATATAAAAAAAGTTGATCTGACTCTTTGTACTATAAGAGTATCCTAGAATGAAGTGGCCCACCTTACTATAAGAGTATCCTAGAATGAAGTGGCCCACCTTCTGGAGGAAGATACTCAAAGCTACTTTATAGCATAAAGGATTGCATTAAGTCATTACTATGAAAATAAGGGAGAACTTCTGTTATATTACTGATTAAAGTTCTTTGGTTACTAATGTACCCAAGACAAGAAGAAGTAATAGGAATCTTGACAAGGTGCATTACTGTTAAATTTTTGTTAGTCTACCTCTAGCCTCCTTCTTGGATATATTTAGGTTACGACTTCACCTCCATCTAGAAATCTAATTCACTTTCCTACCGTTTAGACTAGGATTTTCATTAAATGGATTAACATTAAACATTCCAAACTCAATTCAATCCAAACATGATCAAACCCATTTCATTTTAATCCAAACTCAGCCTAAATTTAAACAACCTCAACCCATCTTGACTCAATAAAAATTCTAAATTTAAACTCAACTTAATCTTATAAAAATCCAATCTTAAGGTTCAAAATTTTTGAAACTCATGTGAGGACAACCTGTGTCCAAGCTAACCTTTGTATCGACGTCTTCAGAAACCCTATCATTTAATAAACATTCATTAATGAAAAATAAGAAATAAGGCATAACTTTAATCGAGAGTGCTTTCAAGCGTAAATTATTAGATATAATTAAGTACGAGGGCGCCCCTCATAGGGACACCCCACCCTAGACTAAAAGAATCCATAACTTACACCCATAAAATAACAGAAAGATCCTGGTTCCTCAAATCCCTAAATCACAAAAATTTTCTTATTCAAATTACTAGATCCTTTTTAAGATGATATTTCTATCTTTAAAAATAGTATATTATTCTTCAAATGTCATATTCGATCTTTTAGTTAAAAAAATTATGAAGTCTATAGAGGCTCTCAATAAAAAAAATCCAACTACCTTCAATACCAGTGAGCTTATAAGCTGTAGCCAATCATCAATCCTTGGCTTATCACTATCAGGAGAGTTGAAATCCTTGGACCATTTTAGCCTAAATGTAATAGATTATTTTTAAAAATTGAATGAACCAAAAGTACTCACCTACATTACAGCAGAGGTCATCCAAAATTTTATCTTAACAGACTTTATATGTTGGTACGGGCTACCTTTGATACTCATCAACAATAAAAGAAAGCAGTCACGGATCAACAAGTAAGAGACGCCTTCCAATGTCAAGGCATCAATTTGAACTTCACTTCCGTGCATCATTCTCAAACTTGTGGCTAAATGAGAGTTGTTAATAAGATCATTTTGAGCTTATTCAAGAAAAAAGTTAAAGTACCAAAGGGTAACTTGACAGACTTGCTTTAGTCAACCTTGTGGCCGGTTAAGGCCACAAATTTGATGGCCAATGAGCAAACTCATTATATGCTATCACATGAGAAAGCTATTAACTTTCCAGTAAAATAAAACCTACTATGTTCAACAAGGAACACCTAATCGATTGACAAAAAGTGAAAGAAGAAGGTACAAACTGGCACCTTTTTTTGGAGAGAAACATCAAGCTTTATCACTTTCTTAGTAGGAAGAAAATAAAATGTGCACTACCTATTATTACAACCGACAAATTACAGGGACTTTCAACTCTAGGGCTTAGTCCTAAAAACGCCAATCTAGCGATGCATTGCCAAGTGATCAACAAACTGGATCAAACTCACACTGGCCCCTTCATAATTGATTGACAAGTAGTAAATGAGGCCTATAATCTAAAAATATAACCTGTGTGAGTAGTCCCATGGACTTGGAGCAGAGAAGATTTAAAATTATTATTTTCTTAAAGAAAATTTCTCGTTGTTTAAGTCTACTATCTTTTTTTAAGGTATTTAAGAGTTTATAGAAAATACTATTCAGTTGAACATTAAGCAATCTTTACATGTCCAAATAAATATTCAGGAACTCAATATCTTTGGTGGCTCCAGACCACATAAAGTTTTCGGAAATAATTGTTGAATAATCGAATCCAACAATAAGATAACATGTATGATCAGTAAAAAAAATCAACAATGATTTAACTTAAGTTGTGTGATCGGTTAAAATAATCCAATAACGACACAAGATGTATGGTCTACAAAAATAATCTGACAATGGCTCAAAATTATCAATCCATAAAAATGATCGGACAATGACAACATGTCTGATCAGTAAAAATAATATGACATGGACATAAGATGTCTAATTTATAAAAATGATTTTAGAAGAAGAGAAGATTTCTAATTAGTAAAAATAATCTGACAAAGAAATAAGTTGCCCAAGCAGCAAAAAAATTAGAGTGATATGTAAAAACAATCTAAAAACAACACCAAATGTTCGATCGGTAAAGACAATCTAAAAACAACACAAGATGCCTGATAAAAAAAAATCAAGAAAGGACAACTTATTACGAAGCTCGGAATTCCAACCCTCTAGCTCAATGGTCGCAATGTCCAGAGATGAGTCCCTCATTTTTAGGGAGATGATCTGCATCAAATAGCACATAAATCACCGTAGTAGCATGTATTTATTGCTTGCTATTCTTAGGTAGTGACATATCAACACCAAGTGAAAAGCAAAGCCCGGCCGAAGTGCTTGCAAAATTGAGTGAAAGAAGGTTAGAGGAAAGGGTAGGAGTTTGGTCAAACGACAAATACAAAATATTATGTGCTAGTAAATCTTTTGTCGTTACACTTATAAAGACCAACCAAAATGGAAAAAACGTAAGGTAAAAATGACGAGTAAGAACCGAAACAGTTCCTACATTATGTGAAAAATATTAAAAAAGTTATTTTGTGTTGGTATTTCTTCACAAACAAATAAGAACTGAAGCAAAAAAAAAAACACAAAATTTTCTTAAAGCTATTGGGACAAAAAAAAAAAAGAAGTGAAGTAGGACAGCAGTAAACCTGCCGTTATTACCCCCTAATAATCCACTTGGCCTAGTCTCTTCATCAATTTCATTTTTTCGATCGGAAAGCAGAGTAGAAAATTTCCTCATAAAGACCTATTCCAGGTTCATCAATTTAGATTTTATCAACCAATCCATAGCCAAGGAAATGTCTGACTAAAGCTAATAAAAAAGTTCTTTAATGTACTCCTCATGGGACACCATCTTGGTTAGCTATGCATCAATCTCAGTGACCCTCTTCAACAAGACCTAGATATTCTCATCTATCTTGACCCTCTCATTATTTTATACTTCAAGGGTGAGCTTCAGTTGTCTTTCAGCTTTTGCAGTTTTCAACTCAGCCTCCAATTTCTTGGTGAAGGTCTAAGAGGCCCCCTTTACTTATTTAGCCGGCTTCACCTCTAAGTAACACAGGGCCTTTTTTTATGGTGGGAGGTTGACCATGCCATGATGTGGATATATTCAGTGATTTCACTCCAGACCTAAAGCATCAGTAACATGAGCATAAAATTGAAGATTATATAATCTATTCTCCCCAATAAATTAAGGAGGATAATCAACCACTATAGGAATCTCTTCGTACCAACTTCCTTCCTTTAGCACACAATCTCCCATGAACCGGTACTTGAACTATAGCAGCTGCACAAAACACCTGCTCACGCTTAGGTGCCCAGAGTCTAGCAAGTATGTGCAAAGTTCTTGTTTTTCTGAATTCTTCAAGGGAGCTTAGGCACCCCAGGGTCTGTGACCAAAGGTCAGTTTTGCAATACCAAGGTACACAATATTTGACACTTAAGCGCCAACCTCTTGGGTTAGTAAAGTAGAAACTGACACCCATGCACCAAAGTGTTCGGCGCCAAGGTGCAAGTGCCACTTTGCACCATCCAACTCCAAGTCCTCTCCTAGTTTCCAAACTTGAGTTACCCGTTTGTATCTACAAAATAAACACAAAAATAACTTTCTCAAAGTGCAATATCACCAATAGAAATTTATAAAAGCAATCCCAAATTCTAGCTAACTTTTTCATGCATCAAAATCTCATATACTTAAAAATTACTTGTCCCCAAGTAACACTTCAATTTAAATACTAATTTTGCTAAGTCCAAGGAGTGAGTATCATGCAAAGCTACTTGCAATTTTTTTTCAATAGTCCCATCACTTTAGTGACTAAGTCCATTTCGTAGTCTTTTAACCAAATTTACAGTTAACAAGTAAAGTGTGATTTAAAATCCACTTCAAAAAGAAGTTAGCTTATATCAACTAATGCAAAATAAATCTCAAATAGCAACAACAGAGCACATCCATTAGATGCAATTTAATAATTCATAACATTCAAGAAATTGTGGAAGATTATGGAATTTCTTTAACATAATTTAGGAAGAAATGATAGTAAAACCAATTTTTTGGTAAGACTTCACCTCAAGCTTCGATTGATTTATATTATCTTTATATAATCTTTTCTCTTTTACTTTAGGATGAAATTTTAAATCATAAGTGTAACTTTTTTAGGATAACTATATCTGGAAAGACCTTCAATGATATTGAATCCTACTCCTCTCTTTTTAAATTCAATCACTCCACAATTCTTCCTACTCACCATTTTAAAGGTGAAGAACTTATTAGAATGAAAGTAAAAGTTTATGGAGGCTCAATTCTTATAGTAGAACTATCTAATTACACAGATTTTAATAAATAGTCAATTATTTCAAAAGATATGTTAATCACCCCTTCACATGTTGGTTTGCAAATTTTTCATAGCAGATTTTTGTTAATTACTTTTTTATGAAAGAAAATTTTTCATCACCCCTTCACATGTTGGTTTGCAAATTAATCCTCCTTCATTTGTTGTTGGATGCTTTCAAAAATTTGGTAAGGAGAATATACCAGAAACTCACTAGGATTGTCATCTCCAATCCACTATTTCCTATGATACATCTCCAACAATTCAACCTAGAATGAAACTATTTAATCAATTCTATCTGTGAAAGCATACACCTCAGCTTATATAAGGGAGGTGTCATCCTCCAGCTCCTCAAAGTCTTTCTAATAGAAAATACTCTTTTTAAATATAATAGAAAATGAAAAGTGGATAATTGTTAAACTAACTTTTTCCCTCAAAGTCTTTGACGAAATGGTGTGGTGGTCTTTCTAAATTGAACTTAATAGCTTCTTCATGTTTTTTATTTTCTTTATTCTCCTCCACATATCTAATCTCTTTTTTATTTCCAACATTTAATTCCATTCAACTCCTGAGTTGGACTATTTTAACTTGCTCTTGCTCTTTTTTTCTTATTTTTAGGATTTATTTCAACATTACAAGGAAGGGTTCCTTGATGCTTATTGCTAAGTGCAGTAGAAATTTATCACAACTGATTCTCAATATTTATTATAACAGCACTTTGACTTTGTAATTAATTCCCCATCTATAACACCACTTATTATACAAATAGCTTTATCTCCTTAAGTGGTTGGTTATTTTTAAATTTAGGAGGAAAAGAAGGTCTATAACTAATAATACCTTGGTTGTTTCAGTTTCCCAATGAGTTTGCTTGACTGTTTCCCAATTACTGATTTTCACCACCAGAGATATTACTTCAATTAAAGTTGGGGTTTTTCCAACCTGGTTTGTAATAGTTAGAATATGGATTATTGGGTCTATTGTTAATTGCATGTAAAGTCTTTAATGATGGTTGAGAATCAATCAACTCTCTTAAGAAATTTTCGTCTATCACATGAGGTGTTTGATAAAAGTTCATCCCAAATTGATCTATTTTCCTAGATATTGCAACAACTTGAGATGCCAATAAAAAAATGCATCATTATCATGAACACTGGCTGTTTTCTTAGGATTTACCCTTTTAGATGTCCATTGAAAATTATTCATAGCCATCTCTTCAATATATGCATAAGCTTCCTCAAATGGTTTTGGCATTAATGAACCTCCAGTGACAGCATCAATAAAAGATCTAAGGGATCCTACTAACCCATTATAAAATATTTGAATAATTAACAATTACGGTAAGACATGATGCAGACACTTTCGAAGGAGTTCTTTAAATTTTTCTCAAGCTTGATATCTTGACTCCCTCTCATACTGAGTAAAAGATGTAATATCATTTCTATGCTTAGTAGTTTTAGAAGGTATAAAATACTTAGCCAATAATTTTTGTACTAACTCTTCCCAAGTTCAAATAGATCAAAGGATAAGAAATTGGAGATCTAATCAGAGGCTGAGACAGTGGGGGAGGTGATGCTAGCTTCCTTATCTCTCAGAAATTTAAAGAATCATGTGGTGAATTTAGTGGTGGATTCCCCCAGCCAGAAACTGGTAGAAGCAATGAACAAAGAACTGGAGTCAGATTGGCAAATTTAGAAAACTAAGAAGAAAAAGAACTACAAATCAGAAGGACAAGACCTTGGAAAAGGAAAGGAGCTTCAAAGTTTGGAGGTTCATATCAATCAAATAAAAATAGGCTCTAACAAAACTAGAGGGAGGATTAGGTCCAGGTCCTAACCTTATTCTTCTCCCCCCTCCCCATGATCAACTTGTTGTGCTGGAACATAAGGGGGGTTGACTACCCCTTATCGTTAAAAAGACTCAAATATCTAAATAAAAAAACATAAATTTTGGTGCATAGCCATTTTGGAACCTATGGTTCATCTCAACACTTGAAAAATTGCCAAAGTCTTTCCTGGCTTCAATCTGTTCACTAATATCAGCAACAAAATTTTGGTTTTTTGTAGGAAAGAAATGAAGTGCTCTATCTTACTTAACCATACCCAAATCTTACATATGAATCTCAGCTTTATGGACATGGAGGTTTTTGCTTCTTTTGTCTATGCAGGCAGCTCTAAAGTTGCTAGAATTGATCTGTGGGAATCCCTGCAACTCATCCAAGGTTAAATTTATAAGGCCTGGCTTGTAGGAGGAGACTTCAATTGCATTTCCTCTCCTGCTGAGAGGAAGAGAGGCAGACCTCCCAACCCCACCACTATATCATTCTTTAATGATAATATCCAAAAAATTGGGTTATTTGAACTAGGGTTCTGTGGTCCTACCTTTACTTGGAGAAGGAAGGACATGTGGGAAAGGTCGGATAGAGTGTTTGCCAATGATAATTGGATCCAAAAGTTTTTGTAGACATCCATCACTCACTTAAGCCTAGCTGGCTCAGACCACAAGCCTCTACTGATCACTATAGAGAATAAGGTGACTAGCCAGAAAAGCTCTTTCAGATATCTGAATGTGTGGTCTCAGCACTTGAACTTATTCAATATTAATAAAGAACATTGGAAGAATGATCTTCATCTTGACCCCTTCATCAACCTGTCGATTAATCAAAAGAAGGTGGCCAAAGCCCTTAAACAGTGGAGCTAGAACACTTTTGGAGACCTCCTGCTGATTGTAGATAAAGCTGAAAAGGAGGTAATTGATCTGAAGGAGCATCATAGCAAAGGGAGGATTGATGAGGCCATCCTTCTTCAGGCAAATGAGAGACTCTTATATGTTGTTCAGTGGCAGGAACAATTCCTACAACAAAAGGCTGCCAAAACCAAAATTACTGAAGGAGATAGAAACACTAAATTCTATCATGCTTGCATTAAAGACCAGAGAAATTGTAACACTATACACTCTATCAAGGACCAGAATTGTAGTTCGCTCAGGCAGGAGGAGGAAATTGTTGAAAGTGCTGTGCAGTACTGCCACAACCTAATGAATGGGACCAACAGTGAAAGAGTGCACATTGATAGCAATTTCTTTGCTGACAGTGAGCAGTTCATTGCCAATCTGCATTTGAATGATATACCTGATGAGGAGGAGATTAAAATAGCCTTGAATTCCATAGACAGCTCTAAATCTGCTGGACCTAATGGGTTCACTGCAGACTTCTACAAGAAAGCATGGGATGTTATCAAGGTGGAGGTGATCAAAGCTATCAAACACTTTTTCAAAGGAAACTCCTTACCTAACTATTTCAGTGCTTCTACTATTGTCTTCATTCCAAATACCTCTATCAAGGATAGCTGGAATCATTACAGAACCCCGAGTCTAAACAATGTTATAAGCAAGACTATAAGTAAAATTATTGTACACTGACTCCAGCCTATTTTGACTCAACTTGTCAGCACTAACCAAGCTGCTTTTGTGAAAGGCAGAAGCATTGGGGATAACATCCTCCTTGCTCAAGAACTTCTACAGGATTTGGATAAACCTTGTAGAGGGGGAAATGCCATTTTTAAGCTTGATTTGAAGAAGGCTTATGACATGGTGAACTGGGATTTCATTATTGAATGCTTGGAGGCTAAGGGCTTTTTCAGGGAGTGCTGTTAGATTATTAAAAGATAGCTTGAGGATAACATAAACTCAGTCTTTATGAATGGTAAAACTCATGGATTCTTTAAAGCTACTAAAGTGCTCAAATAAGGGGACCCTTTATCCCCTACCATTTTTATCCTGGTCTTGGACTACTTCTCTAGACTGATTGATTGCAAGGAGAATAGAAAAAGTTTCAACACTTATCACAATAGAGCTAAGATGGATATCAGCCATCTGATCTATGCAGATGACATTCTGATGTTTACTAGGGCTTCTAAGTCTGCTACCAAGTTCATTATAGAGTGCCTTCAACACTTCCAACAGTTGTCTGGTCTAAAGGTAAATAAGGACAAATGTGAGATTCTTATCATTAAAAGAGCCTCTCTACCAACCAAGCAATGGATGCACTCTTACACTGGTTTCTCTAGCTTGAGCCTACCTTTCAAATATTTGGGGATTCACCTAACAAGAGGAAGAACAAAATTGATTCAATTTGATGAGGTTATTGATAAGATAACCACTACTCTTCAGTGGTGGTCTAACTCCTATTTGTCCAATGGTGGTAGGATCACCCTTCTTAAGAACATTCTTACCTCTATCCCTTTTTTATGTTCTCCAAGTGGCTACAATGAAAAGAAGTACCTCTTTGAAGCTGGAAAGAACCTTCAACAGGTTTTTGTGGGCTGGGAACAGGAAACAAGTGGCTTGGGCAAGCAAGCAAAAAGTGGTTAAACCATGGGAGGCTGGTGGCTTGGGATTTAAAGGTTTGCACCAGATGCAACACATCATTCTGTGTAAGCTTTGGATTAAATTAAGATAAAATGAAAGCTTATGGGCCAATTTCATGCAGGCCAAATACTAGAAATTTGATCACCCTGGGAGGTTACTAGGAAGGTGGGTGACTCCAGAATTTGGTTTCAGATGCTTAAGGCTAAAGAAGACATTGAAAAGCTGCTAAGATGGGAGCTGGGCCAAGGGGAAATTAATTTTTTGAACTACTGAATATTTGGAACCTTTGCAAGATGAAACGGAGGGGGATTTACTGGTCAAGGACTGTTGGGATGGTAATGTTTGGTTTGAGGAATTTTTTAGGAGTTTACTGAAGGATCAGTCTGTCAGATCGATTTCTGCTTTCCAATTTGACAGAAATAACAGTGATCAACTTAACTTGATGAACAAGACCAGGGCTAGTATCTCAAAGGATATCCAGAATAATTTGTACAGCTGGGACACCTGCCAGTGGAATGTTTCCTCTTGCCAAAAACACCTTACCCCTTCCATGATGTTCTTTTCTTGGGGAGCTCTTAATAATCTACTTCCTACTGATGATATCTTGAAACTAAAGGGCCTTTTAGATGCCATCTATGCAAGCTTGACCAGGATTCAAGGGATCACTTATTCTTCAGGTGCAAATTTGCTAAGGAGGTTTGGAATAGATTGACATCCCAAATGAATATTAACCTGATAAATATTGGTTGGGATAACATTATAGATTGTATTAAAGATTGGAAAGAGATTAAACTCATGCTAATTCCCTTCATTGTTGCTTGGTTCATCTGGATGGCTAGGAACATGGCCAAACATGAGGAGAGGGAGGCCAGTGCTACAAGGCTGATGACTAACTGCTTGTCTTATCAAAATAAGCTGATAAATTGGAGGAAGTTCCCTAAGATCCTGAAGACCATACCTTCAATGGGTGCAAAAAATATTAAGATCATCAAGGTGAGATGTGAGAGACCTCCTTACCCTTTCATTAAAATCAATACTGATGGAAGCTACACAAATAAGAGAGCAGGTATTGGGGGAATTTTTAGAGATCACACAGGGCATATTTTGCTTTTCTATAAGGCCCCTTATATTGTTGAAGATGCCTTGGACACTGAAGTTGCTGCTCTATGTTGGGCATTAAAATTTGCTAAGGAGAATAAGTGGCAGTGGATTGATGCTAAAGTGGACTCCTCTCTACTGGTGGAGCTGCTGAACATTAAGATGTCTTCCCCTTGGCATATTAATCAATCGATTCACAGAATTAAAAAGCTTAGCCTTGAAAGTAAGATTCATTTCTCATTTTTTGTATAGGGAAGCTAACAGACCTGCAAATTTCTTGGCTATGGAGGGTGCAAATGCTGAACATCCTAAGGTCTCCACAATCCTCTCCCCCTCTCTCCACTTATTAACTCAGGGGGACAAACTCCAAATTCAGTACCTTAGAGTGCAAAAATGAATGCTGGGACATTGTTTGTGGTCTTCCATAGAGGCTGTGCTACTTGTTTGTTACTTGGTGTTCAGCTGTCATGTTTTGTTTGTGGGTTTACTTGTACTTTCTGATCTATTCAGTGTGAGTTGTTGGAAAATACATATATATATATATATANTTAAAAATACAAGACGGAACCAATCTCATATCTACAATAGTTTAAATGATTGAGCACAACACCGCGAGCAATATATCTACCTCGAAGGATAGATGCACTAAATAGGGACTCCCGCTTGGAAACAGAAAGGGAATGTCAGAGACAACCGTTAGGGAAACTAATGGCTACGATAAAGATTAGATTCGATTTTGATGCCATAAACTTCAATTTTGATTTTATTTTTGTATTAAAACTTCAAGAGATAGATTTATATGTGGGGAGACCAGATTGAGATTGAAAACATAGAGACTCACATCAAACTAAAGAGGTCGATCGAAAGTGAAGAGAAATATGAGAATAGGATGCCTTACTCCATTTAAGTTAGTCTTATACCTTTCTCAAAGAATGGGGAATCAAAATTTAGGTACTGACCTCGGGATGAGAACTGGAATTTAGGTACCAGCCTCGGAAAGAGAATCTAAAGCCTTGTTCCATTTAAAGGGGCATCACACTTATCTCGAGGATTAACAATAGGATGCCTTGTTCCATTTAAGGGGATCTCACACCTATCTTGAAGTATGGGAATCTGAATTTAGGTACTGACCCTGGGATGAGAACTGTAGTTTTGGTACCAACTTCGTAATAAGAATTGAAAGCCTTGTTCCATTGAAGGGAGCCTCACACTGATCTCAAGAATTAAGAATAGGATGCTGACCAAAGGAAAATATGTTGAGATATTTATACCTCTTTTATATTATTTTTGATGATATTGCACTTTAAAGAAATGTATTTTTGATGTTTTGTTGCAGGAATGATGTAGATTTTCATACCTATTTTATGCTGTTTTTAATGATATTGCACTTTAAAGAAAGGTATTTTTGATGTTTTGTTGCAGGAATGATGACTAGGGTCGTTGGAGCAAAAAGATGCAAAAAAGAGCGAAAATGAACAAAATATGAAGATTTGAACTAGGGCGCCGACGGTGAGCCCAACGGCACCGACGGTGAGATTTTCTGGAGACTCCAGAATTAATTCACTTAGAAGGCCAGCCGATGGCGCCCTCGAGACCGCCGATGGCGAGCTCTGCAGTTATGTCCAACTAGGCTTTGGATGAGGACAAATTTTTGAGGGGTGCTTAGGAAAGTCTTAGGAAAGCTCATCCACAACTTTAAAGGAAGATTTTGGCCAAAAATTAGAGAGGTCCTAGATGTCCTGGATGTTAGAAAGGTCCTGAAGGTTGGAGAGGTTCCATTAGTGTTTGCTAGAGAGTTTAAATTGTGAGAAATTCTTTGAGAGATTGTAAGAGTGGAGGGAAAGTGAGAGATTTCTTCCTCATTGCTGCTTCGAAGAGGAATTTTGTGTGTTGTAAAGAAAGGAAGAGATTCAGAGGAACTTCGAGGAGATTTCTTGGGGAGAAATTAGAGATAAGTTTATTTATTGTTGTAGTTTGTATGACTTTGATTTTCTATATGAATTTCGAGTTTTGTTGTGTTTTCCCCATGAGATCTGAGTAGTTTTCTGTGTCTTTCTCCTTGTCTTGCCTGGGGAGAAATTAGAGATAAGTTATTTACTTGTTGTAGTTTGTATGACTTTGATTTTATATATATCTGAGTTTTGTTGTTTTTTACCCATGAGATCGAGTAGTTTTCTCTGTCTTTCTACTTGTCTTAAGATTTATGAAATGGTGATTTGAATTGGTGAAGCCATGAAAATGTTTAAGAAATTGTGATGATTGTCTTAAGATTTGTGAAATGGTGATTTGAATTGGTTGAGCCATAAAAATGTTAAAGAAGTTGTGATGATTTTGAAATGGTGATTTGAATTGGTGAAGCCATGAAAATGTTTAAGAAATTGTGATGATCTTTTCAAAATGGTGATTTGAATTGGTGAAGCTATGAAAATGTTTAAGAAATTGTGATGATCTTTTCACCATCTTAATTTACTTTCAATCTGGCCAATTGATTTGTTAAAATATGTTGAGTTTTACAACTATTCTTAATTTACTTTCAATCTAGCCAATTGATTTGTTAAAATATGTTGAGTTTTACAACTAATTTAATTTACTTTCAATTTGGCCAATTGATTTGTTAAAATATGTTGAGTTTTACAACTGAAGTAAAGATTACATCCAAGACTAATTTACTTTCAATCTGGCCAATTGATTTGTTAAAATATGTTGAGTTTTACAACTAAAGTTAATTGGTGAAGCCATGAAAATGTTTAAGAAATTGTGATGATCTTTTCACTTTGATCTTAATTCTTTCAATCTGACCAATTGATTTGTTAAAATATGTTGAGTTTTACAACTAAAGTGAAGATCTTCAATCTGGCCAATAAATTTGTTAAAATATGTTGAGTTTTACAACTAAAGTGAAGATTACATCCAAGATTCAGGGAGTAATTTGTTAAAATATGTTGAGTTTTACAACTAAAGTGAAGATTACATCCAAGATTTAGGGAGGTTAAGCCCTTGGAAGTTGGGTGCAAATAAATAGGGAAATAATATTATCGGGCATAGATTTGGAAACCTTGGAAGTTGGGTGCAAATAAATAGGAAAATAATATTATCGGGCGTAGAATTGGAGATTGCATTGGAAGTTGGGTGAAAATAAATAAGGAAATAATATTATCGGGCGTAGAATTGGAGATTTTAGAGTGACGTGAAAGTTGGGTGCAAATAAATAGGGAAATAAAATTATCGTGCGTAGAATTAGAGATTGTAGAGTGACAGACTAAAATCCCCAATTCGGTCCTATCGTTTGGGTGCTGAAGTGTAGATGTTGCCATCAGGTGAGGGGAACGTGGGAGCTCTGAAGTGAGAGCCGGTATCCTCCCAACCTAGCCACATATTCAGCTCAGGCCAGGGGAACGTGGGAGCTCCTAAGTGAGAGCCGTTATCCTCCCAGCCTAGCCGCAGATTCAGTGCAGGTGAGGGGAACGTGGGAGCTCCGAAGTGAGAGCCGGTATCTTCCCAGCCTAGCCGTAGAATTGACAGACTAAAATCCCCAATTCGGTCCTATCGTTTGGGTGCTGATGTGTATGTTAGCCCTCATGAGAGACTAAAATCCCCAATTTGGTCCTATCGTTTGGGTGCTGAAGTGTAGATGTTAGCCCTCAGATAAGGGGAACATGGGAGCTCCAAAGTGAGAGCCGGTATCCTCCCAGCCTAGCCACAAATTCAGAAACTAAAATCCTCAATTCGGTCCTATCGTTTGGGTGCTGAAGTGTAGATGTTAGCCCTCAGGTGAGTGACAGAATAAAATCCTCAATTCGGTCCTATCGTTTGGGTGCTGAAGTGTAGATGTTAGCCCTCAGGCGAAGAGCGTGGGAGCTCCGAAGTGAGAGCCGATATCCTCCCAGCCTAGCCGCAAATTTAGTAAATTCCTCAATTCAGTCCTATCGTTTGGGTGTTGAAGTGTAGATGTTAGCCCTCAGGTGAGGGGAACGTGAAAGCTCCAAAGTGAGAGTCGGTATCCTCCCAGCCTAGTTACAGAATCAGTAACCAAGCATAGGATTAGTCAATGTTCTTTATGTCTGGACCAAAGGGTAAGTCATATCGTTTGGGTGCTGAAGTGTAGATGTTAGCCCTCAGGCGAGGGGAACGTGGGAGCTCAATTCAATCCTATCGTTTGGGTGTTGAAGTGTAGATGTTAGCCCTCAGGCGAGGGGAACGTGGGAGCTCGGAAGTGAGAGCCGGTATCCTCCCAGCCTAGCTGCAGATTCATTAAACAAGTGTAGGAATAGTCAATGTTCTTTATGCCTGGACCCATGGGTAAAGAATAGGTATGCTCCTATTTGGCATAATACAAATTGAACTGATTCACTTTATCCATTCACTATAATTTCTTGACAAGGAGAAGGATGCTTTCTTATATATTGAATATCACATTAAAAACCTCATTAGTATAATTAGTTATTTAAGTGTTATTAAAAATTACATATTTGTTTCAATTTCCTATTAGTGACAGATAATCAAATTGAATTCCATTATTGTGATTAAAGTATTGCTCTTCTAAAATCTTTGTTCATAGTTCTAATATTACTCCCTATGGGATCAATATCTTGGACTCTATTAGAGCCCTATATTACTTGAGTGAAAAGTATACTTGCATTGATAAGTGTGACTTTACCATTATTTAACATTTTATACATCCATCTTTATCGAATCTATAACTGTTATTAAGTTTTGGTACAGTTGCTGAGACATCTTTATCGAATCTATAACTGTTATTAAGTTTTGGTACAGTTGCTGAGGAATTAAATCTTATTACATCCATATTTATCGAATCTATAATTGTTATTAAGTTTTGGTACAGTTGCTGAGGAATTAAATCTTTTAGTATTACTTATATTTTTAAGCATATGTAAAGTCACTGTCAGATGCCTTGTTTCATTTAAGGGGGCGTCACACTGACCTCAAAGAATGGGAATCTGAATTTAGGTACTGACCTCAGGATGAGAACTAAAATTTAGGTACCAGCCTCAGAATGAGAAATGGTGGCCTTGTTCTATTTAATCAGGCCTCACTTTGATCTTCAAGATTAAGAATAGGATAACTTATTCCATTTAAGGGGCCGCCTCACTTACCTCGATGGATGGGAATCAGAATTTATACACTGTCCCCGGGATGAGAATTGGAATTTAGGTACCAGCCTCAAAATGAGAATCAAAAGCCTTGTTTCATTTAAGGGGGCCTCACACCTATCTTAAAGGATGGGAATTAAAATTTAGGAACTAAGACTGGGATGAGAAGTGGAATTTATTTACCAACCCAAAATGATAATCAAAAGCCTTGTTCCATTTAAGGTGGCCTCACACCGACCTTGAAGTTTTATGAATAGGATGCCTTATTTCATGTAAGGGGGCCTCACACCTACCTCAAAGGATGGAAATCATAATTTAGGTACTGACCCTGAGATGGGAATTGGAATTTAGGTACCAGCCTCGAAGTGAGATTCGGAAGCCTTGTTCCATTCAAGGGGTACAACAAAATGATGTGTTATTTTAAGTGTACATTTTAGGCTTATTTTTTGTG
Organism: Phalaenopsis hybrid cultivar; assembly: GCA_002079205.1. Lineage (NCBI taxonomy): Eukaryota > Viridiplantae > Streptophyta > Magnoliopsida > Asparagales > Orchidaceae > Phalaenopsis > Phalaenopsis hybrid cultivar. The sequence continues at coordinate 24,912 of JXCR01066373.1, forward strand.
ATATTGCACTTTAAAGAATGGTATTTTTATGTTTTTGTTACATGTATATCAATTTTAGGCATTTGGGATAAAAGTAACAAAAAGGAGGAAATTTGGAGCCAAAATCAAGAACTTTCTGATTCTGGCGCCTGAGGAGCTAATACTGGCTTCAGAGGAGCCAAATTGCAGAGAGCTGAGACCTTAAGAGCCAGAACTAGCACCAGAGGTGCCATTATACAAAGATGCTGAGCCTGAAGCACCGAAATCGATGCCTGAAGCGCTAGACCCTAAAACAACACAGAGTTAAGTAACTTGGCGCCTGAGGAACCTAAAGCGCTAAAGATGCTATTTGATGAAATAAGGTGGTTTGAGATGAATTTTGCATGGATTTTGATGTCTTCAAATGCCCCAAGGAGTGATTCAATGTATCTATACACTTTGGAAGGCTCTTTAATGAAGGAATATATTTAGTTTTTATAACTTTATCGATTTTTTCACAATCTATATACTAATTGTAAAGGGAAAGGATGCTTTCTTAAATTTAAACTCTTCATCATGGAAAATTTATTTAGTTTTTATAAGTTTACTTTTGAAGTTTAACAAATAGTTTAGTTATCTTAGTTCTTTTAACTGCATTTTATTTAGCATAGACGAATATACTTTTGATTTGAATTCAATACATAGGTTTCGTAATTTGAATTTTGTGTTTTACATTATAGCCATAAGAATTTCCAACTCCCTGTGGGATCGATACTTAAGACTCCATTAGAGCTCTTTATTACTTGAGCGATACGTATACTACCGTTATTATTACTAGTTTTACAGTTTAAAGATTTTATAAGATAAAATTATTTTTACTAAAGTTATTTTTATTAGGATTGAGTTATATATTTAGTATTAGTGTTATCTTTTATATTTTGTAATATTGAAAATATTTACAAAAGCAACACACAAGAAACCGCCCATCAAGTTTTTGCCACTGTTGCTAGGGAGTAACAGAAAGTAACGTTAAATTACTTCATAATTTAAAACATTTTATTTGAAATGAAAATCTTATTACAGTTTATTTGTAATATTTTCATATTTTAGTGTGTTTTCTTATTTTAATTGCTTATTATGTGTATTTATGTGTAGTTTAAGATCTGAAAATTTTATACCTTATGATTCGGAATTAGAAAGAACATTCAGAAAAATTTGAAAACAAAAAAAAGAAATGGATAATTCAAGAAAAATGGCTTGCAATTTAAATAACTCTGGAAATGAAAATGAACATCATCAATGCTAATCCCACAACAGATGAAAATCATTTGAGTATACAAAACCCTATTGTAGTTGCAAATTCATTTGAGCTTAAACTTATTATTATCCAAATGGTACAGAATAATCAATTTAAGGGAACACCAACAGAAGATACTAACTCGTACCTTGCTAGTTTTATAGAATTGTGTGCTACATTTAAGTATGATGGAGTGTCGAAAGATGTCATCAGACTTAGAAAATTTCCTTTTCATTAAGGGATAAAGCCAAGATGTGGTTAAACTTGTTACCACCTAGGTCTATTAGAACATGGGGAGACTTATCACAAAAATTTTTATCTAAATATTTCCCACCTTTAAAAACTGCTTAGCTTAGAAATAATATTACATCTTTTTGTTAGTTTGAAGGGGAATCAATTTATGAAGCTTGGGAAAGATTTAAAAATATCCTTAGAAAGTGTCCACACCATGCATTGCCAGATTGGTTAATAATTCAAACTTTTTATATTAGATTGGTTAAATCTCTTAGATCGATAAATGACGCTACTACTGGTGGATCATTAATGTCAAAACCATTCAATGAAGCGTATTCGTTAATTGAAGAGATGATTACTAATAATTTTCAATGGCTCTCTGAAAGGGTAAATCCAAAAAGAGAAGCTAGAATTATTGATTTTGATGCAATATCTATATTGGCTAGCCAAATAGCTGTTATATCAAAGAAGATAGATCAATATGGAATGAATTATTCTTAGACACCACCTGTTATTGAGGAAAACTCATTGGGACAAATGATAGAGTCTTAATTTTCTTATGAGACTTTAAATGTAATAAATAGTCATTCAAACAATCCTTATTCAAATTATTATAATCCTGGATAAAAAAATCATCCAAATTTCAGTTTGAGTAACAATAACTCTAATTTCTACAAATCCACAATGGGTGAACAATGCTGCAAACCCATTGGGAGACTCCAACAATCAAAGAAATTCAACTTATAAACCATATTAACCTCAAGTTTTTAATGTTAATTTGCAAAGTAAGGAGAAGAAATTTTTAATTAAAGAATTAATATTGCAAATGAGAAGTCAATTACAAAGTCAAAGAGCTGGAATTACAAATATAGAAAATCAATTGGCATGTATTGCTACTACACTTAGCAATAGACCTCCACGAATGTTGCCTCGTAATGTTGAAGTAAATTTTAAAGTTAAAAAAAGAGCAAATTAAGGATATTCAACTGAGAAGTGGAAAAGATTTAGAACCAAAATTTCAAAAAGAAGGGAAAGTTGAGTTTAAAAAGATCAGGTGGAAAATGAAAAATCTGACGAAGATGTTAATTTTGAGTCAAAATGTCCTATCAAACTAATGAAAATTGCTGTAGAATGACCACCACCTCCATTTACTCAATGATTGAAGCAGAAAAATAAAGATAACCAATTTTCAAAGTTTTTGGAGACATTGAAGAAATTAACTATAAATACTCCTTTGGTTGAAGCTCTAAAAGAAATGTCAAGCTATGCAAAGTTTATGATTGATATACTTAATAAGAAAAGGAAGTTTGTAAATAATGAAACTATTGCACTTAGTAAAGAGTGTAGTGCTATAATTCAGAAAAGCTTCTTGAAAAACTTAAAGATCTGGGTAGTTTTACTATTCCTTACATTATTGGCAAAAGATGTTTTGGAAAAGCTTTATGTGATTTAGGAGCTAGTATGAATGTTATGCCTCTATCTATTTTTAGTAGGTTGGGTTTAGGAGACATTTCAACTACATCTCTAACTCTTTAGTTAGCTGATCGTTTGATTACCTACCTTAAATGAGTTATAGAATATGTATTCGTAAAGGTTGATAAATTTATCTTTTCTGTGGATTTTTTTGTATTAGGTATGGAGGAAGATAAGGAAATTACTATATATTTAGGAAGACAAATTGTTGACACTGGAAGAGCTCTGATAGATGTGCAGAAAGGAGAACTAACTATGAGAGTTAGTCATCAAGAGTTTACGTTTAGTATTGCAAAATCAATGAGATACCCTGCAAAAGAGCAAGATATTGAATGCTTTAGAATGGATATTAACAGCTATTTAAGCCATGAATATTTCATGAAGACATTTGAAAAGAAATCTAAAAAATAATATTTGGAATATGGGGTTGAGTATAAAATTCAAGTGGAATCTATGGAAATAAGTTATGAAGAATTGGATTATGTTCAGGAACAATTTGAAATGTTAGATCCTATAAATAATAATAATAATTTTATTTCATCTACTAAGAAAGCTCTTGAACTAGAAATAAAAACACTTCCAACACATTTAAAGTATGCATTTTTAGGAGATTTATCTACATTACCTATTATTATATCCTAATAATTAATTGATATGCAAGAATAGAAGTTGCTGGAAACTTTAAGAAGATATAAGAAAGCCTTTGGATGGACATTAACTGATATTAAGAGAATAATTTCTTCAATTTGTATGCATAGAATTTTATTGGAAGATCACCATGAACCAAGAGCTGATCCTCAAAGGAGATTGAGCCCTATGATGAAAGAAGTTGTCAACAAGGAGATTTTAAAATGGTTAGATGTTGGAATAATTTATCATATTTCAGACAGTGCTTGGGTGAGTCCAATTCACTGTGTTCCGAAGAAAGAATGTGTGAATGTTGTGATAATTGAGAGTAATGAATTAATACTAACAAGACAAGTCACTGGATGGAAATCTGTAAAAAATTATAAAAAATTAAATTTGGCCACCAGGAAGGATTACTTTCCTTTACCCTTTTTTGGCAAGAAGTTGGATAAATTGGCTAGGTGCAAATATTTATGCTTTCTAGATGGATATACTAGCTATCATCAAATATATATTGTTGTAGAGGATCAAGAGAAAACAACGTTTACAAGATTTGAATTCAATACTTAAGTTTTGTAGTTGGAACATTTATTAGAAAACAACTTTTGATTTTCGGTGAATGCACTTTGGATTGTGTAATGCACCTGCAACATTTCAAAGATTTACGATGTCATTTTTTAGAGATTTAATTGAAAAAGGGATCAAAGTCTCTATGGATGTTTTTTTTATGTTTGGAGCTTTATTTGAAACATGTCTAAATCATTTAGAGAAAGTTCTAGAATGTCGTAAAAAGATGAATTTAGTGTTAAATTGGGAAAAATGTCAATTCATGGTTGCAGAAGGATTTGTACTTGGGCATAAAATTTCAAGAAATGACATGGAAGTAGATCCTACAAATTTACAGGTTATATCTAACCTACCTCCACCTACTACTCTAAAAAGAGTTGAATGTTTTTTAAGACTTGATGGATTTTAAAAGCGATATATAAAAATTTATGAAGCTTTTGTGCTAAATTCTGGAAAAAGGTACAAAATTTGATTTCAATCAAGCGAGCCTTAAAGCCTTTGAAACATTGAAGGAAAAATTGATCACCGCTCCTATAATTGTTTCACCTGATTGGGAGAAGCCTTTTGAACTAATGTGTGATGCAAGTGATTATGTAATTGGAGCTAAATGTATTGTGCATACTGGCCTCTCGGTCATTAATTATTTGATGCAAAAGAAGGATGCAAAACCAAGATTACTTAGATGGGCACTTGTGATGCAAGAATTTGATTTTGTGGTAGTTCATAGGAAAGGAACTAATAATCAAATTACTGATCATCTATCAAGGATAGAACCTGAAAAAACACTTGATTTGGAAAAAGAAATTAATTAAACTTTTCTGATGAATAATTTTATGATGTTAAAGGATGGGAAATACCAATTATCCATTATCTAGTATTCTTTGTCTTTCTCCCTATTTTGAGTTATAGTTTTGTAAAGAATTGAATTTATTTTGTACAGTTTTAAATGTTAATAATTTGTGATGATTTGGACTCCGATCTTCATTTAATTTTTTATCTGACTAATTGAAATGTTAAAATGTGTTAAGAAATAGATGATCTGAATGAGCTATGATTTCTACAACTTGGGGAGAGTCACATTCAATTCCATGGGTGAGAATTTAATCCAATGGGTTGAGTTCAAATAAATAAGGAAATATACTTTGTTCGATGCAAGATTGGAGATTTAAGGTGACAAATTAAAATCCCAAATTTGGTACAGTTGATTGGAAACTAATGCGAGATTGTTAGCCCTCAGGTGAACGATAAGTGGGAGCTCTAGAGTGAGAGTTCATATCCACCCAACTTAATCACAGAATTAGGGACAAAATTCTGGATTAGTCAATATTTTTTATACACTTGAAAGAGGGTAAAGAATAAGATTGCTCCTATCTAGCACAATACAATTTTATATATATATGTTTATATATATATATATATATATATATATATATATATATATATATATATATATATACCAGAAATAATTCCACTTCAGAATGTGTAAACTTGAGGTATGCATAAATTATCACCATGCAGCAGATAAGCTAAATCTAGGGAAGGAAAATTTGCCACCATAATTTGTTCAGAACATCTACCAGTAGTGGCCAAAAGGTGATATAATGAAATTTAATTATGTAGCTACCAAAGTTCCTTTGAATTTTCCTTATCCATCTTCCAATGTGCCAAGGGGGATCTTCCTCATGCTGCAAAAATTTGGTGTAAACATTGTATATATATATATATATATTAAAAAAAGGAGTTATCTATTGCTCCTTACATGTTAAACCAACAATTGAGTTACAAAACAAAAGGGTTAGATCACTAAACCTACACTCAGATCTCATACCCCATATAGTTCTTACAACCATGCTCACAAAATGAAAGAAAGAAATCTAAGTAAGACCTTGTATGTACCCCCTGAAAATAATCAATCTCTACAATGAAGACAAGGAATGGATAAGGTGTCCCCATGTAGTAGGAGAGATAACTGATTAGGAGGTATAGTCCCTACATCAATCTCTTCAGTTTCCTTCCCCCTGATTGCCAAACTGTGCTGGAGTGTTTTCTTCTCTAAGAATGTGTTGGAAATGCACATCAACCATAATCAATAGTCTTTTAATAATATTGTGCCACCAAACAAGGTTCCATGGAGCAACTTCAACATTTTTCAGAATTTTGATGCAGCTACTGGAATCAGATTCTATTACCAATTTAAAGATGTTACATTGCTTGGAAAGGTAAACAGCCCAGTACTATCACCTCAGTTTCAAGTGCATCATTAGCCCAAGTAGGGGATGAAAAGAAGAAATATATATATATATATATATATATTGTTCTNCAATAAAGATAACTAATGGATAAGGTGTCCCCATGTAGTAGGAGAGCTAACTGATTAGGAGGTATAGTCTCTACAGCAATCTCTTTAGTTTCCTTCCCCTTGATTGCCAAATTGTGTGCTGGAGTGTTTCCTTCTCTAAGTATGTGATGGAAATGCACATCAATCTTAATCAACAGTCTTTTAATATTATTGTGCCACCAAGCAAGGTTCTATGGAGCAGCTTCCACGTTATTCAGAATTTTGATACAACTACCGGAATCAGATTCAATTACCAATTTAGAGATGTTACATTGCTTAGAAAGGTATATAGCCCAGAAGATGGCTATCATTTCAGTTTCTATTGCATCATTAGCCCAAGTAGGGGATGAAAAGTAGAAAATACACTTTCCTAGGGAGTTCCTAATAACTCCTCCCATGCCAGCAGCCTCTTTGGAGAAACTTCCATCAGTATTAGCCTTCAACCATTCTTTAAGTGCGGGGGTCCAATGGACCAAAGAAGGTTTGCTTACCTTCATATTGATCCTACTGGGCATCCAAATCTAGATAATATTGGGAAATTTCTGATGCATTATAATCTTTTGCAAATAGGAAGTGCAATTTAAAACCACTACCTTTTCCATAGGTTTTATACTTTCATACTTAACTTGATTTCTACACATCCAAAAGAACCATGCCACAACACAAGGAGTGATTATGAATTTAGCTTCCAGCCACTCCTTACAGCAATCTAAAAAGTTTTGCTAACTGACTTTCAGAGTATCAATGCTGAGCTGATTCAACAGACCAGACCAAACCCTTTGGGAGAAACTGCAGGAGAAAAATAAATATTTCAGACTTTCTTCATTCTTGCTACACAGTCAGCAGCAAGAGGGACTCCTAAGCCCTTTTAATTTCAAAATATCATCACATGGTAGAAAGAAATTCCATAGCCTCCAGCAAAAAAAGGACATAGAAGGTGTCAACCACTTCCCCCAAATAAATTTCCCCCACATAACAGGTTGCCAATGAAACAACTGCTCGAAAATGTAAGCTGAAAATTTTTGTGAGGGAGCCTATTTAGTGATGATACTATCTTTTTTCTCCAGGATTTATTTTAGTTTTCTTCACCCAATACATTTGCTCTTCAGTTAAGATGGTTGCCAGCAAATTACAATTCCATTGATTTTTAGTCCATAATTCGTTTACTTTAGTTCTAGAGTTTGGATTGGAGGTGTCAATTTTTTCCCCATTCCAAATCCATTTATCTAGCTAGAAGTTAATTTCTCCTTCTCCAAGTTCCCAAATAAACAGATCCTCAGCTTTATGCCTCACCTCCAAAAGTTTAGTCCAAAGCCTGGAATCCTCAACTTTCTTCTCAGCCAAGTTAGGGTGAACAGTCCTGTAGTATTTCCCCTTCAAAAATAAAGCCCAAAGACTATCTTGGGCTCTAAACTTTATCCAGAGTTTACAAAGATTAATGACACTAAGATGCTAAAAATCCTTAAAGCCTAAACCACCTGCACGTAGAGGCTTACACAATTTATGCCAAGCTAACCAATGAAACTGTTTCTTCTGACAAGCCCAAAGAAATTTATTAAACATTCTGCCAAGCCTTATCTGAGTTCCCTTCTTCATAGTAAACATTTAAAGAGCATAGGAAGGGATAGAAGTTAAGATGCTTTTGAGAAGGGTGATCCTACCTCCATTATATAGGAAGTAATTTGTCCAACATTGAAGCTGTTTCTAAATTTTATCAATTACCCCATTGAATTGGGTTTTTTTAGTTCTCCCTTTTATTAACTGAACACCAAGATAATTGATAGGTAAAGAGGTCAAGCTAAATCCAGTATGTTGTGCAATCCATTGCTTAATCTATGGAAGAGTATGTATAATGATTTTAATTTCTTCACAATCCATATACTCATTGTAAATGGGAAATGATGCTTTCCTAAATTTAAACTCTTTGTCACAGAAACATTGTTTTATAAGTTTACTTTTGATGTTTAGAAAATAGTTTATTTAAATTTGTTCTTTTTATTGCATTTTATTTAGCATACACTCAATTAGTTTAGATTTGAATTAAATACTTAAGTTTTGTAGTTTGAATTTTGTGTTTTACATTATAGCCATAAGAATTTCCAACTCTCTGTGGGATCAATACTTACGACTCCATTTGAACCCTTCATTACTTGAGTGATACGTATACTTGCATTATTATTACGAGCTTGATAGTTTAAAGATTTTAAAAGATAATTTTTTGTTATTAAAGTTATATTTATTGGGATTGAATTACATATTTAATATTAGTGTTGTCATATGTATTTTGTAATATTGAAAAATATTTACAAAAGCAACACACAACATACGGCACATTAGGGCCTTACACCAATCTCGAGGACTGAGAATAGGATGCCTTGTTCAATTTAAATGGGCCTCACATCTACCTTGAAGGATGGGAATCAGAATTTAGGTACTGACCTCGGGATGAGAAATGAAATTTAGGTGTCAGCCTCGAAATAAGAATCAGAAACTTTATTCTATTGAAGAAGGCCTCACACGGATCTTGAGAATTGAGAATAAGACACCTTGTTCCATTTAAGGGCGCCTCACACGTACCTCAAAGATTGGAATCAGAATTTAGGTATTGACCCCGAGGTGAGAATTGGAATTTAGGTACCAGCCTCTGAATGAGAATCGAAAGCCTTGTTCAATTTAAAGGGGCCTCACACCGATCTCAAGGATTGAGAATAAGATGCCTTGCTCCATTTAAGGGGGCCTCACAATTATCACAAAGGATGAGAATCAGAATTTAGGTACTAATCGTGGATGAGGATTAGAATTTAGATACCAGCCTCAAAATGAGAATCAGAAGCCTTATTCCATTTAAAGGGGTTTCACCCTGATCTTGAGGATTGAGAATAGGATGCCTTGTTCCATTTGAGGTGGCCTCACACCTATCTCAAAGGATGAGATTCAGAATTTAGGTACTGACCCTGAAAGTTTCATGAGTTTGAAAAAGTTCTCGGATAGGACATGGAAAATATGTGGATGGAATTGGTATCCATGCACCGACGCAAAAATTTCAAGAATGTAGACAACAGGGATGGAATACGGAAAATATGTGGACAGAATCAGAATCCATGCACCGACCCAAAAATTACATGAATACCAAAAAAAAGATGGAATGCAGACAAAATTTTGATGAAATTAGAATCCATGCACTAACCTGGAAATTTTATGAATGCGGAAAAGAAGAATGGAATGCGAAAAATATGCAGGCACAATCAGAATCCATGCACCGACCCGAAAATTTCATGAATGCAGAAAACAAGAATGGAATGCAAAAAATATGTGGACAGAATCAGAATCCAAACATTTACCCAGAAATTTCATGAATGAAAAAAACAGGGATAAAAAGCAGAAAATAAGTGGATGGAATTGGAATCCATGCACCAGCCCAAAAATTTCATGGGAATCAAAACTTAGGTACTGAACCCGAGAGGAGAATTGGAATTTGGGTACCGACCTTGAGTGCACTAAAAGTGTGAAGAATTTTTTAGAAGAGTGAGATAAATTATGAAGTTGAGCTTGTAAAAAGATTAATGGGATTTGTTAAAGTATGAAACCACATGAGAATTGTGGAGAACTTGTGTAGATAAAAGAATTTGTGCTAAAAAAGTGTAGAGTGTAAAACTCACAAGCTCGAGGCGAATTAGTTTAACAATTTTATCATTTTTTTTTGCTTCTGTCATCATTTTTTTTTATTAGGATGTCTTTTAAAATTTGATTTTCATTGATTAACTTTTCAATTTTAAATTTTAATTTTTAATTTTTAATTTTGTTATTAGAACTTTGCTGTATCGTTCATTATTTGTTAAAATTTAGGATTAAAGTATGGTCTTGTGACTTTTCATCAATTGTACAAAAAGGTAATTTGGAAAATATGCTCAAATCTAAAAGAAACTTTGTTAAAATTTTCTTCAAACATATAGTACAAACAGATGTATGCTGAAATGTCAAAAAGCAACATGCTGAGTACATTTAAAATATCATATATCATATTTGCTCTACTCTGATGCTGTACAAAATGTAATAAATACTTGTCCCCTGAGGTAAGGTCTTGGCCAAGCTAACCTTCTAAGCCACGCTTCAGGAAAAGAGTTCCTTTCGCGAAAACTTAGGGCACAACTATTTCATAGCTCGGATCGATGTAGTTCCTCTATATTTAGATCTCGCTGGAATCCATGTGGAACTTTGTTGTCATCTATTCTTCTTATGTGACAGAAACCCTGCGATGTGATACTCCTGGGATACAATGCTTCACCAAATCTGCTTCGTTTACTTTTAGAATTAGAACTGAACCCATCGACAGTGGAATCTCGAATAATCCTCTGAACTCTCCAGGTCCAAAAATATCAATTTCTCTTACAAATAAGATGATGCTCTTGCTCATGAAAGATATTGTATAGAAAGGTTTGACAAAATTAAGATGATCTATATGGGGAGGAATGTAGTCCCCTTCCTCGTAGATGTTGATGATGCAACAGTTTGAGATGAAATCCACCGGTAGTATGCTCTGTATAACCATTCTTTAAATCATTCTATTTATTTCAGACAATAGATGATCCACCTCTTCATAACTTAAGATGCCCGGGAGGTTCCCTAGCCTGTCCTTAACAAAATTATAACAGCATCCACACTGAACAATAATTTTACCTTTCCTCCGCATCCACTTCTGCGGCTCAGTATATGTCCTCTTCCTCAGTAATATGGCTTGGCCTTTATCTCTGAGATCAAAAATACAGTTAAAAATCATTCTTTCTTCACTTTTTGAGGATACCCTAGTGTGTAGTTCCAAACCTTTTAGGAAATTAAAAAAATTTCCATGAATTTCCTCATAATATTCAAATTATTGCTTCCAGACATGCTCATCCTTTCTAACTCTGTTGTAAGACTCCTCTACAAATGTTGAGGCCGCTATTCTACCTCATCCTTTGGACGAATCCATGATGGTGGCAGCTCTGTAAACTGTGGTATGCATGGCTCAACCTCTGGTGGTCAACATTTCCGAACTTCATGCTAGCAGCTATTTATTCCTTGAATGTCCCATACCTCTTCAGGTGGAGGATGTTACACTCCGGGCTTTTTGTGAAGGCTCTTATTGATGGTATCCTCCTTGGGATTTCTACATTGCACATTGGGCATCTTGTGCAAAGCTCGTCGAAGACCTCTGCCGATATAGACTCTACAACAAACTCTGGCTCATCCTCTTTAACTGGCGGACTGATGGAAGTTTCTATTAACCATAGATCGTAGATTTCTTCTTCATTAATTAGAGTAAGCATCACCACTATTTCCTTTTCACATCCTTTCTCCAGAGGTAGCAAGGCTCTATGTTTACAGCGATTGGCATTTCTGCGTTGTGTTCTTCATAGTGGCGCATCAGATATACTTTCTTCAGAAGCACTGACCAAGTCTCCTATTGGCACGGTGATCATCAACTGCAAGTGGCTAGTTCCCTCCATTAGGTATTGTACCTTATCTATTTTTTTCCTTCCATGAGGAGTCTTCCTTGACACTGATTCTGAGTAGTGATGGTAGTCCTTCAGCTTCACGGTAGATGACAACACCCATCAAGGGACCCCGTACTCTACATTCACTTGAACATAGTCCAAGTTAAAACTCATGATGTTGCAATGGGCTATCTGTTCTTCATCTAGTGTGAGATTTAAGCCAACTTTAAAAGAAAAAATCAGCTTTTGACCTGACATTTCCCTCTAGAAGATAAGAAAACATCAATGCGCTGAAATTCAAAATGAACAAGAAGAATAACAAATCATTATTAAATGGATTTTAAATTCACACAGGTGCCTAAGAAATTTATTTAACTTAATTTAGTGAAGATTCAAAATTAAAAGTGAAAGAGATTCAGATGTGCAAAATTAAAATTTTATTTTATTAAGGTTAATTTTGCTACAAAAATTTTAGACCCAATCACAGACACTGGCCAAATAAAAATTCTCAGAATGAGTAAAAATTCCAAAAAAAAAATCACTTCAAGTGACATCAAGTCATATAATATTGCTTCATGTATCGTTATTTGATCAGCAACATCGGTATTTTGCCCCGGAAGTCCACTAGTTGGTAAGATCCTTCAGAATAGACCTTCTCCATAAAAGATGGTCCCTCCCAAGTAGGTTCAAATTTTCCACCTATCTTACGGTGTGCAAGGATAGACCTTCTGAGAATGAGTACAAGATCACCATTTTTGAATGCACTCAAGCAGACAAACTTATCATGAGCCTGCACCATCATTGCTTGATAAAGTTCTAAATTCTGTTGTGCTTTCAATCACTTTCCTTTGAGACCCAACGGTTCTGCAAGTTTATGCTTTACACTATCTTCTTCTATAATCTGATTGGCTGTGAAGAGTCTGAGAGACGATATCTGGACTTCTAACGATAGTATGACCTCAAACCCGTACACTAACGCATATGGGGTACACTGAGTGGGAGTTTTGAACATCATCCTATAAGTCCATATGGCTTATAACAATTTCTCATGCCATCCTCTTTTATTCTCATCCAATATTTTCCTCAAAATTTGCTCGAACATCTTATTGAAGGCCTCATCCAGGCCCTTTTCTTAGGGATAGTAAATCATAGAGTATCTCCAATCTATCCCATGTCACTTAATGAAAGTGTTACTATCAGTGCGCTTGAAGGTTGACCCATTGTTTGAAATCACTCTGTGCAAAAAATCAAAATGGTAGACAATCCGACTTCTTGAAAAATTGAAGAACGTGTTGCACTATAACCTCTCGTAACTGCACTGCCTCTGCCCATTTATAGAATTAATTTGTAGTTACAAGAATGAATCTATGTCCTTTTGATAATGGAGGGTCTATCAGTCCCATTATATTTGTGCCCCAACACTCAAATGGCCACAAGGAGATGATTTAGTGTGGTGTAGCACATTTGGAGGTTGGTGCAAGTCCACTCTATGCACTTGACACAGGTGACACTTTTTGGTTGTATCCATGCAATCTATTATCATCGCTGGCTAATAATATCTGAGCCTCTTAATTATGTTTTTCATCTTTGGCCATGATTGGTGAGCACCACACAATCCGACATTTACTTCTTTGACAATATCTTGTGCTTCAGCTCTGCTCAGACACCTCAGCCACATATGATCAAATGAACTTCTATAAAGGATATCACCTACCAAAGCATATGTCATAGCTCTTCTCGGGGTATGATATGTGTTGACTTGTCTTCTAGTAGTTTTTCTATATGCAAATATTTTATTAATGGCCTGCGCCAATCTTTATTAATGTCAGCTACTGCAACTACCATCTCTTCTTCCTTTCTACTTATGTGTAGACTATTAAAGTCGATCTTTGATAGAACCTGTCGTTCTTTTATTGTAATGTCAATGGAATCCTACGGTGGACATGTTATTTCCTTAGCAAGTTTGGTTAAAGAGTCAGCATAGGTGTTATCTCCCTAAGGAATTGGGTACAACTTCACACTGGGGATCTGTTCTAACAATTTCTTCGCGTATTGATGATATTATACCAACCTCGGCTTTAAAATCTTGTATTGTGAAGAACTTGTTGAACGACGAGTTGTGAGTAGCCATAGAAGACAATGCATTTTATGCCCATTAAAATTGTCGGCTATAATATGGTTCTCAAGGCTTCGTACTCTGCCTCATTTTTCATGCACGGCTGTGTCAGGTGGTAAGAAAACCTTAACATTCCATGATCTAGTGTAACAAAAATTAGACTGATTCATGCTTTTCCTTGTATGACTATCTGTAACCCTTTATCCTTTCGGACAGACGAAAATCCATCAAAGTACAATTCCCAACATCTGGCGTTAGATAACTCCACATGTAGTATATGCTCATCTTGTAGATCATTGTTGAGAGGGGAACCAGCTAGAAGTGGGTGTGTTGCAATAAATATGCTAGAATCTATCCTTTGATAGCTCAAAGGGGTATGAAAGTTATATCAAATTGCAATAAAATCATCAACCTCCTCGCTAAACATCTAGAAAGTGTTGGTTGGTTCATCAAATATTACAATGTATTAAATTGCAAAATAAGTGTGATCTTATGTGAGAAACTGTAATGTCTGAGCTTCTGGTTAGCAAAAAATAAAGCTAGACAAAGCTTCTCAATAGGAGGACACTTTACCTCCATCAGTATTAGACGTCAACTTAAGTAGTAGAGTGCATTTTCCTAATCATCATCATCGACCTGAGCTAATAGGGCTTCGAGAGAGTTGTCTAAGGTTGTGGTATAATGTATCAAAGGTTTTCCCGAGATAGGGGCTGCCAAAACAAGAGGTGTCGTTAAATTTTTCTTAATATCCTCAAAGGCTGGATAGAATTTCTCTTCCTAAAATAATTTGACATTCTTTTTAATTAATACCAAGAAGAGCTGACACCTACCTGAGAGAATATAAATAAAGCGTCTCAGCTATGCCAGTTTACCTTGAAAGGAACATAACTATTTCAATATTTTGGGAGGTAGCATTTCTAAGATTAGTTTAATCTTATCTGGCTCGATCTCGATTCCCCGATGATGGACAACGATTCCTAGAAATTTCCCAAAGGTGACGCCGAAGGTACAATTTAAGGGATTCATCTTAAGATTTGATTTTCGTAATCACTCGAACATGATCCTCAAATTGTACAAGTGATATAATCTTTGTTTGCTTTTAATGACCAATTTGTCCATGTAGCAATTCACTTGGTTGTGGATTAGGTCATCAAAAATCTTCATCATAGTTCATTGATATGTTGCTCTAAAATTCTTTAACCCAAATGGCATCACTGTGTAACAAAAGGTCCCGATCGGCTTTCTGAATGTTGTAAGCGCTTGATCTTCTGGAGCCATCTTGATCTGATTATAACTTAATGATCCATCCATGAAGGAGAAGATCTCATGTGTCGATACGATGTCCACCATTAATTTTGGTATCCATAGTGGGAACTCATCTTTTAGACATGCTTTATTTAAATCCCTGAAGTCGACACATACGTAGATCTATCCATTCTTCCATTTAACTGACAAAATATTGGCTAACCGTGTCGGCTATTATTCTTCCCACACAAAGTTGGTGTTTATTAACTTCTTTACCTTGACAATGACTTGTTGCTCTATTTCGAGGTGCATTCTTCTAGGAGCTTGTTTCACTGGGATCATATCTTTGTTCACCCCAAGCTTATGAACTGTAACTTCAGAAGGAAATCTTGACATCTCATCATAGCTTTAAGTAAATCAATCTTTGATTTATGATAGTAATTAGATCAACTCTATAGACTCTTTTTTGCTGAGTATAGAACTTATGAAGGTAGGTCGGGGTTGTTCCTTAGTCCTGAGATTAACTTCTTCAATTCATCGGCGGTTGACTTAACTTCTTCTTCAAATTCTGGCAGAGCATCATTTATTGGACAATCTTCAAAGTCATCATTCACATCAAGGCAATCCTCTTCAAACTTACTAGTAACAACCATGCAAAATTCTGAATCATCAACAGATCCAATAGTACCAAATCTGAGACCCTCTTTCGAGTTAAGAGTTCAACTCTTAGCATTTAATAATTTCTAAAAAAAACTATAGTTTATTCTTTAGCATTTGTTTTGGCACACATCCCTATTGAATTAGCTTTTATACACAAGCTGAAAATTAACCAAACAACAATTTCATTAATTCATTAGAATCCTCTTCAAAATTTACATGATTTTTAGAACTAGTAAGAGGAGAAGCACGATTAAACTTGATCAGCTTAAAACAACCACCCCAGACATCCTTAAAATCTAAACTCTTGGCCTTTTGAGGGTGAACCAGAGTAAGGGTCATGCATGCATGTAGTGGTTATTCCGATCATACATCAACTCATATTTACTTTTCTTCATATCCTCTAAAGCAATTTCAAACTATGGTTTCTTCTATTATATCATAATCATTTCTTCCTGGGATGCATCTTCATCAGAGCTTTCTTCCATGTTGATGTTGATGGTCAGCTTTGTCTGATCAACAATCATGTTGGTTTTCCCTCGTCCATATCCCTGAACTCGAACGCAGATGCGTGGGCTAAAAGAGCCTCTACCAATACGTTGTAAAGAAGTGGTAGTAGATTGTTGAAGCAGAGTTAAATGGTCCCTACTTTACGATTCTTTTGTATCTTCAATCTTATCTGACATAGCTTCATGGGAAAAGGTGATCTTTTTTGGAGGAGCATAGTAGGCAGCGTCTTCATGGATGCCAACATCATGAATTGAAAATGGCTGCAAATCTTATTTGATGCAATGTTCTTGTGCTTCTTTTAAATACTTGTTACACTGGTGTAGTGATGACATAACCATATTATGGTCATGCAACCACGGTCTTCCAATCAAAGCATTGAAAGAGGTTTTTGCGTCGATGATATGGAGCTTTGTAGTTGTTACTAGCTTTCCAGCTTTCATGAGGAGTGTAATCAATCTAAGTGCTCTTTCTCCTTTTTGATAAAATCCTCCTAACATCATCTTATTGGATGTAAGATCCTGAGCTTCAATATTCAAGTATGCCAATGTTCGTAGACACATTAAGTTGAGTGATGCAACCGGATCTACCAAAACTTAGGACAACACAAATTTGCCGATGTTAACGGATATGTACAGATTTTGGTTATGATCGGATGTTCCAATAAAAAGTCTTCATCTGAGAAGGTTACCCCAGGTTGTTCCTTTAACAAACAAAATTTATCTGAGGATGTGCTGGAAGTAAAGCACTGACCAAGTAATCCCTCATCTCCATTGATAGGATCTGAGCATCTTAGATACTTAGTTTGGTCAGAAACTACCTAAGAAGAGCTAGTACATTATAATCCACTTTATATAAAGCTCCAATCTTTACTTTGTTATGTATGTCTTCCACCGACGGAGGTGAAGGTGGCTCTTTTCAAGTAACTATTTGCTTTCCTTTATCCATTGGAGTCGTTCTTAGGGGTAATACCTTTCCACTTCTCAGATTTATTTATGTGATCTCTTCTTCTTCTTGCGATATTATGGGAAAATTTTCTGGTGCTTTTTCTATATTATAAAAATCTAAGTTAATAGTGAGCGGTATTTCTTGAAAATCGAGGACTGGCTCCTCACTCTCAGAACTATATTAACTGGTGTCATCAGTATCTTTTTTATTTTCATTGACACGTTCATCAGACTAAAGTACGATTAAAGTATCATTTCAAGAATTGATATTTGGGTTATACTGTTCATAGTCAATTACTTTATCACTAGAGATAGTTAAAACATAGTGAAAATCATAATCATTATATTCAAAAGACCCGGGAGTGGCAAAAAGGTAGTCATACATGGTCAGGGGTTCGAGGAATTTCTCCATTAAATCCGAGACAACCAATCTAATAGAGGTAGCCCTTATCCCACCACTTGCTCTAATGATTGTTATGATCATATCCTTCTTCCTTAGTTGCAGTGGCTTCTCCGGCAAAATCTCAAACTTGGGCTTTGCAGGCTGCAGACTCTAAGTGGCGGTCTCTGCTGAAATGATCTTAATATGGTCAAGTGTTTTCTTGGACGATTAGCTCCCAACTGCGCTCCATCCATCATTATTTGAATATGGCTCTTTTGGAGGAATTGATTTGGCCGAAATCATATTTACAAAACCTCTTTCAAGTTCTTTTAAATATTCTTTCGGGATTGTTATTTTTCCTTCTTTGAAATTTCTCTCAAGCCAATCCTTGAAACTGAAACAACCCTCAATTATTTGCTCATGCATTCTTTGATATGGGCAAATATTGGGATGATCGTTACTATTGGCCTTCTCTGGCTTCTTTGGTTCTGACAATCAAAATTTGAGTTTCTTCATCAAATTCCTAAGCATCTTTGGCACAACTTCATCCTTGAAGGAATAAACCCTATTCATTCGCTCTGCGAATGACGCACCCCACCTACCATCTTTCTGGTATGGCCTTCTCTGGGAGTACTGCTGACTCGGCTGACCACAATTATATACCTGCTTCTGTTGCTGATGAGGCTGACTATGTTAAAACAACTGCTAGGAATTCTGATGAGAATGCTTGACCTGAGTCTTTATGGGCTGCTTTCCTTATCAACTATCACTACTATACTTGATTTCTTCTAAAAGGTTTTGGTTGCTCTGGACCTGTCAGTATTTCCTAGAACTCCATGTGCTTGACTTCTTTCTATAGGATGTTGGCTTTTCTTAGCAACTTCTCAAATGACTTAATTGTGAGTCCCTTAAGCATGAAAGTGTCGGCGTTATTTCGGGTTGGTTTGTGGGGTTGCCCCTAAGAAGTTGTCGGTCGCTGGAATCGAAATCTCGTCGCCCGCTTCGGAAGGACGTTGAAGTATGAAATCAAACTGACCCCATAATTTTCATAGTTTAAAATGAAAGAGCACTGTACCTCAAATCCTGTATCTATCCCGAAGGATAAACACAAGACTTGAGGATGAGGCTCGATCAAATAAACTAAGGAAAGTATGACGTCCGTTTGGTCTGCGAAACCTTTGTATTTGCCGACAAGTTCCCCTATTTAATATAAAGGATTAAATAGGGTTTATATTAAGCTGGGTTCGGACATGCTTCCTATAAGGGCAAGCCCCTATAGTTAATTACATCTTAAATGACCAAAGTCACCTAAGAAGACTCTCGATAAAAATCAAGAAATATTATCTTCAAGGAATTTCAAAGGGTAGGACTCTTCAACAAAATCAAACATAGAGATGTGAAAGGGGATTGGTTCAAATTTGGAACATTTTATTGTAGAATCCAAAGGAAGAAGAACTAGGGATGTCATGGATCCAGAGGAGAATCTCAGTGACTTCCCAAGCTATCCTAATGTTTGGCTTCAAGGATGTCATGGATCCAGAGGAGAACCTCGGTGACTTCTCAAGCTATCCTAATGTTTGGCTTCCGTAGAGGTGTGGAAGGGGATTGGTTCAAATTTGGAACATTTTATTGTAGAATCCAAAGGAAGAAGAACTAGGGGTGAATGGGGATTGGTTCAAATTTGGAACATTTTATTGTAGAATCCAAAGGAAGAAGAACTAGGGGATAGGATTGGTTCAAATTTGGAACATTTTATTGTAGAATCCAAAGGAAGAAGAACTAGGGGATGTGGGGATCCAGAGGCGAACCTTGGTGACTTCCCAAGCTATCCTAATGTTTGGCTTTAGTTTTGAGTTCAGAGGAGAACCCTGGTGACTTCCCAAGCTATCCTAATGTTTGGCTTCAGTTTTGAGAAGAAATAGAGGAGAACCTCGGTGACTTCCCAAGCTATCTTAATGTTTGGCTTCAACTTTGAGGAGAAGTATTAGGAGAACCTCGATGACTTCCCAAGCTTTCCTAATGTTTGGCTTCAATTTTGAGGAGAAATATTTAGGTGTTTCATCCTGCCAATTTTTTTAGTTAGGGCATACATTTGTGTGAAATGATCACACAAATAGCCTGAAAGATGTGAGGATTTAGGTCATGACAAAGACAACCTCGGAATCCTAAGACGAGTTAAGGCTTATATTGTATAGCAGGGCTATGTAAAGGCCTAAAGATAAAGTGAGGATTTACGTTGCATAAGCAAGCAACCTCAAAATCCTATGGCTTTGTTGTTTAAGTCTAAGGAAGAAAGATTGGTTTAGCTGGGGAAGACAGGTTTTGCTATTAAAGATGGTCGTGCTGCCCACCATGCTAGCTCCAAGCTCCTGCCGCGATGAGTTTAAGTTATCTATTGTGTCAAGTTATAATATCAAATCAGGTGGTCCTATGGTTGAAGCTCTTTAAATTTTATGAGGGCATATTAAAGATGATTAGAGGGACACCGGTTAGGATCCTACGGTTCCCTCGTTCTAGCATCACTATTTTCTATTGGATTCACTCAGTCCAAATGAACTTATTAAACCCACCTTAATGAGTTCCATAATTTCATTTAAACCGTGGGAAGCCTCATTAGCAACAGTAGGTTACCTCCTCCGAGGAATTCCAGATCATCCGATAGAGGCATCTTAGTTTAGTTGAAGTTTTGGTTTTGTATGATGTTTGTGATTAAACTTTGAGTTGTTTTATATTTTGAATGTTGTGGCAGTGAATTTTATCTTGGTTGATTTTAGTTCTGGTTTTGGGTATGATTATGATTATGATTAACAAGCAAGTTTATGTCGTTTTCATGCCTGTAGGTAAATGTAAGCATAAAACATATAAGGAAAAGACAGAAAAAGACAGTACCGTAAAATGTAAAAGTGTACCTGACGAGTATTCTCGTTCCACCATCTGAAACTTAAGATGCATATGAGGGCATTTACGAAGAGCAGAAAAAGTAAAGTTCTGGGGGTTTTCCAAACTCTCTATGTTGTATTTTGTTAAGTCCTTACAAGTTTAAGGATGATTCCTTTAGGCAAAGAATATTAAGTTTAATAGGCCTCTGAGGTATCCAACAAGTTAAGAGGGGGAGACAGGTCGATGCCTCTCCCTCACCAACCAGTGAAAAGCCTCGAGTCCATTTAAACTTATCATTTTGCTTAATGGTCCATCCTGTAAATATCCTTAATGCTCGGTGAACATCGATGTCTCAATTATCCCTAAGAAAGAGGTAATTATCATTTATCATTTAATTTGAA